>CM067568.1:60761986-60844309 GCA_034336665.1 Luscinia megarhynchos
TAAGACAATTTAATAATGTTATAATAAAATATAGCAACATCAATAATGAAACACTATACAAATTTGAAAGCTATTAGAATTTTTTTTGGTAATTAACAGAATTCTGAATTGGTTTGGATTGGAAAGGACTTTAAACTTATCCAGTTGCAGCCCTGCCATGGGCAGGGACACTTCCCACTAGCCCAGGGGGCCCCAGGAGAGCTGACATCAGTTCTCAGCCTGAGTTTCCCTGCAGGATTTAAGGAAAATGCTGGATGCAGGGGTGGAACCCAGAGCTGGGATCTCTGCTTTGAGCCTGGGAGCAGCACGGGAAGGGAGATGTTCCCTAACATTTGGAGGAGTTTGTTTTGCAGATTTTTTTTTTAAGCTACTGCAGTAGAAAATAAATAAATACTGAAGGGCAATTTTAGCAGCGTGATTCTAATTTGTTTAATCAGATTATGTTGTTTTCTTCACTGCTGCCTTCTAATTTGGATATATGAAAATGAAATTAATATTAGATTCTCATATTTATTCAGGCTTAATGAGATGATTGGAATGGGTTGCCAGAATGAGTCTTTTAAACGTGGCTGAACTTCTCTTCCTGGGACGTGTCTTCCATGAGGGCTGAATTCCTCCTGAAGTCAGGAAAATGGCCCAAAATGTCACTTTTGTCCCCAGCCATTCCAGAACTGTGTCATCAGCAGCTGCTCCAAGGTTTAACAGCACCAAACACAGGAGGGAATGGCCTTAAACTGAACGAGGGCAGGGATGGGTGGGATGTTGGGAATTGGGAATTCCTGGCTGGGCTGGAACTGCCAGATTTGCTGTGGCTGCCCCTGGATCCCTGGCAGTGCCCAGGCCAGGCTGGCACTGGGGCAGTGGGAGGGGTCCCTGCCATGGCAGGGGGGCTCTGGGGGAAATCTGAGGTCCCGTCCCACGCACAGAGCAGCAGCAGTGCTGCCATCCAGCCAACCCCTCCTGCTGGAACCAGGACCACAGAGCTCCCAGGGCTGAGCTGCCCATCCCCATTCCCTATTTTGCCATCCCTACCCATCCATGCCCCATCCCTGCCCATCCCTGCTCATCCCATCCATCCATCCCTGCCTATCCCTATCCCATCCCCATGCCCATCCCTGCCCATCCACTCATCCCTGCCGCCCATCCCTGCCATCCTGCCCATCCAGCTCTGCCTGTCCATCCGTCCATCCCTGCCCATCCCTGCCCATCCCATCTCAGCCCTGCCCATCCCCATCCATCCCTGCCCATCCTGCCCATCCATTCATCCTGCCCATCCCTGCCCAGTCCTGTCCATCCATCCCTGTCCATCCCTGCCCATGCTCCTGTCCATCCATCCTGCCCCATCCATCCATCCATCCCTGTCCCGTCCTGCTCGTCCCTGTCCATGCTCTGCCCTCCCCATCCATCCTGCCGTCCCCATCCCCATCCCCGTCCCTGTCCTGCTCATCCCATCCAGCTCTGCCCATCCCTGCCCACCCCTGCCCATCCCATCCACCCCCTGCCCATCCCATCCATCCCTGCCCATCCCATCCATCCCTGCCCATCCCTGCCCATCCCATCCATCCCTGCCCATCCCTGCTCATCTCTGCCCATCCCATCCATCCCTGCCCATCCCATCCATCCCTGCCCATCCCTGCCCACCCCTTGCCCAGCTCTACCCATTCCATCCAGCCCTGCCCATCCCTGCCCATCCCTGCTCATCGAATCCAGCTCTACCCATCCCATCCAGCCCTGCCCATCCCTGCCCACCCTTGCCCAGCTCTACCCATCCCATCCAGCTCTGCCCCTCCCTGCCCATCCCATCCAGCCCTGCCCATCCCATCCAGCTCTGCCCACCCTTGCCCAGCTCTGCCCCTCCCTGCCCCTCCCTGCCCATCCCTGCCCATCCCCAGAGCTGTGGATCTCACCCAGAGCTCCTGGGGCAGGGGTGGGGACGAGGGACAGGAGTGACCCTGGCACGGGCACAGGGGCCTGGCCAGGGCAGGTTTTTGGGAACTCTGGGTGTTGGCACCACTCTGCAGACACTCCTGTTAATTACTGTGGGGTTTCAACTGAGTTTTCCTTAAAATCCCCGAGCAGCTCCTCACCTGATTATCTCCATTGTGAATCCAGCCTTGTCTATCCGATAATATTTCCCACTCAATCAACACATGCCTCCAACTTGTAATTATCTTGGGAAATGTTTTCATAATGTACAACCCTTCACCTTTTTGCTGCGCTGATTTATTGCCTCCGAGTTAAACCTTGATGTTCAATTTCCCGGCGTTGTTATTAACATCTCCTGCTAGAGAAAATAATTCCGCTGAAATTTCATGGGAAAATGAATCAAAACATGGTGATATTTACACATGGCCTTTTAATCATTTCAAACATTGAGAAGTTTTTGATTTGAAATTACAGTAATTTTGTTTCAATTGTCCTTGGTATTATCCCCAGCCGTAATTAGGAATATCCACAGAATTAACCGGCTGGCAGCTCCTTCACAAACAGTAAACAACTCTGAGATGGAAAGAAACACCAGTTGCTGCTTTGAATCCCAGGCTCCTGCAGGTTTTCAGTAACAAGGATTTGGGATCAACGTCCTTCGCTTTTTGTTTGGAGTCAGGAGTGGTGAAGGAGGGAGAGCAGATGGGGATCAGCACAGCCCGTCCCAGCTGGGAACCCTCCCAGGCTCTTCCTCTGCAGCAAGGAGGGTTCAGAACGGCTGAACCCAGCAGGGCAGGGGGCTCTGCAGGCACTCACACCCCTGAGCCATGAAATCAGGGAGTAATGAATCATAGAATCAGGGAATAGTAAATCACGGAATCAGGGAATCACAGATCCTAGAATGAGGGAACCACAAATCCCAAAATCAGGGAACCACAAATCACAGATTCAGGGAATCACAGATCCCGGAATTAGGAGACCACAAATCCCAGAATCAGGGAACCACAAATCCCCAGAATCAGGGGAACCACAAATGCCAGGGCCAAGACACCACAAATCCCAGAATCAAGGAATCACAAACCCCAGAACTGGGGAGCCACAAATCACAAATTCAGGGAACCACAAATCCCAGAATCAGGGAACTATAAACCCCAGAATCAGGGAATCACAAATCCCAGAATCAGGGAATCACAAATGCATGCCAGGGTCAAGACACCACAAATCTCAGGATCAGGGAACTATAAACCCCAGAATCAGGGAACAACAAATCCCAAAATCAGGGAACCACAAATCCCAGAATCAGGGAACTATAAACCCCAGAATCAGTGAACCACAAATCCCAGAATCAGGGAACAACAAATCCCAGAATCAGGGAATCACAAATGCATGCCAGGGTCAAGACACCACAAATCTCAGGATCAGGGAACTATAAACCCCAGAATCAGGGAACAACAAATCCCAAAATCAGGGAACCACAAATCCCAGAATCAGGGAACTATAAACCCCAGAATCAGTGAACCACAAATCCCAGAATCAGGGAACAACAAATCCCAGAATCAGGGAATCACAAATGCATGCCAGGGTCAAGACACCACAAATCTCAGGATCAGGGAACCACAAATCCCAGAATCAGGGAACTATAAACCCCAGAATCAGTGAACCACAAATCCCAGAATCAGGGAATCACAAATCCCAGAATCAGGGAATCACAAATGCATGCCAGGGTCAAGACACCACAAATCTCAGGATCAGGGAACCACAAATCCCAGAATCAGGGGAACCACAAATGCCAGGGCCAAGACACCACAAATCCCAGAAGCAAAGAATCACAAACCCCAGAATTGGGGAGCCACAAATCACAAATTCAGGGAACCACAAATCCCAGAATTAGGAGACCACAAATCCCAGAATCAGAGAACTATAAACCCCAGAATCGGGGAACTAGAAATCCCAGAATCGGTTGAGAGGAATGTCACATTTGTCTTTACAAACAAGTTGTAGATCTGCTGGTAGTTAAAGTTAGCACCTAGAGATAAAAGAAACAATGGGAGGGATTACACTGATTGATGAATGGGAAAGAGATTTGCCTTTACAAACAAACTGCAGGTTTGCTGGTAAATGAAACTGGGTAACAGAAGATGAAAGAAGCAACGGGGGGCAGGGGGAAGCTATGAATTCTACAAGAATTAAAAATTTAAAAGGGAGGGTTATACATTAGAGGGGATTCTCAGGTGTCAGGTGTTTGGGCAGTCTGTGCCTCTCGAGTGCCTCAGCCCATGGGGAAAGAGAGAGGGAAATACCGGGAAATTACGATAAAAAGGGAGGCTGCATCCTCCAAAAATCTGAGAGATCCCAGGGCAATGCCCCACGGCCTCTCCCTTTATTCCAATAAAGCAAAAAGGACTGCTCTGTCTCATTTTTGGACATGAACCTCTGGTGTTTGTGGCTTAATTTTCCTTACACAGTGAACCACAAATCCCAGGATCAGGGAACCACAAATCCCAGAGTCACAAAATGAAGGAATCATAGAATGGTTTGCAGACCCCGTCCTGTTCCACCCCCTCCCCAGGGCAGGGCCCCTCTCCTCTCGTGCAGGGGAGGAGCTGCTGGAGCTCAGGGCACTGAGGGGCTCAGGATCTCCCCTGGAAGCTCCTCCCTGTGCCCAGAGGGAAGGGAATTCCCTCCTGCAATCCTTGCGGTGGGTGGGTGCCCCCTCAGGGATGTGCAGCCCGGGATTTTCCCTCCAAGGGCCGTTCTCTGCCTGCAGCTCCTGGCGAGGCGAGAGCCAGGATCCAGCCCTGGCTCTGCCCTGGCTCTGCTGTGGCTGTGGGGCTGAGTGCAGCCATGCACACACAGCTGGTAGAGCTCCATAAAACCCAAAACCTGCTCAGCTCATCCAAGCCTCAGTCTGCTTCCATCCCCCTGATCCAGGCTGGGAACACGGAGCAGGCACAGGGCCAGGACCTCTCACAGCAGATTGGGATGGATGACCCTCATTTCCCCGTCTATGAGCCCAATAAAAAAAAATGTTGTTGCACTTTAATGCATGATCTGTCATGATAATGAAATTTTATTTACCATTTGCAGGAAGGTTTTCCCTGTCAGAGCTGCTGCTGGAGGAGCAGCCCAGCAGGATCCCAGGCTCGGTGGCAGCTGCCAGGCAGCAGGACAGGCTCTGGGTGGATTCCTGCTCCTCCAGAGCTGCTCTGCTCTGCCTCTGCTGCGTTACTCGTTCTCCAGGATGCAGCTGCAGGCGCAGAGAGGGGTGAGAGATGGAATGAGGAGCTCGGGTTGTCCTCCTGTGGCTCCTGGGATGCATCTCTGGCACCTCCTGCTCCCTCTGGCTGCCCACAGCATTTCCCTCTCCCCGCAGGAGTTCTCCCTCTCCAGAGCCCTCCTGGAGCCCCTGGGGCTGCTGGTTCCCGGTGGGTGACCCTGCCCACCAGGCTCTGGCGCTGCCCAGCTCCGGCTCCATCCCAGCTCTGCTTTTCCTGACATCCTTCTCTGGTTCCACCATTTCCCTGCTTAAATCACCTCCTGGTCCCTGTGACAGCTGTGCCTCAGCTCTGCTCGTGCCCTTCAGCTTTCCTGCCTCCCTGCTTGGACCCAACAATCTCAAATTGGGATTTGATGGGTTTAGAGGTTTTCTCCAACCTAAATAATCCCATTATTCCTTTCCTCCACAGTATTTCTTTGCCCTTTTCCCAGCTGCAGTCTCCTATTTCATTGACTTCAGCTCATTTTAAATAACCCACAGGGGCTGTGTTTCCACAGGCAGCATTCCCTGGCTGTCCCTGAGCCAGGCCAGCACAAGGCCAGACCCAGTCACACCCCAACAGCCACAGAAATGTCCAACAACTGATCCTAAGACACAATTTACTCCCCTTCTTCTCCCTCGCAGTCTGCTGATGCAGTGATCCATAAAACTTATGAGAAATATTTATAAAGGTGACAGCCCTGACATGGAGAATTAAATCACAATACCAGAATGTGCCAATTTAGGAGCTTATGAAGTTCAAGTGAAAAACCCCAGAAAAAACAGATGAGGAACTGTCACAGCTGAGAAAAACAGGAGTCTGAGGAAATCAGAGCTGTGGGTTTGGTGTGTGTGCAGAGCAGCAGGAGGAGGGTGTGGCATCAGCCAGGGACAGGCAGCGACAGGCAGGGGACAGGCAGCGACAGGCAGGGTGTGACATCAGCCAGGGGCAGGCAGGGACAGGCAGTGACAGGCAGGGACAGGCAGGGACAGGCAGAGGACAGGCAGGGATGGGCAGGGACAGGCAGGGTGTGACATCAGCCAGGGACAGGCAGGGACAGGCAGGGACAGGCAATGACAGGCAGGGACAGGCAAGGACAGGCAGGGTGTGACATCAGCCAGGGGCAGGCAGGGACAGGCAGGGACAGGCACGGACGGGCAGGGACGGGCAGGGACGGGCAGGGACAGAGCCCCAGCAGCCCAGGGCAGCCCTTCCTGCTGCTGGGGGAGCCAGAGCTGCTCCTGCAGCGCCCCGGAGAGATGAGGGAGCAGCAAAGCCAATGCAGCAGAGAATTTGTGATTTGTGCCACGAGTGGATGACAGGGTTTGTTCTCTGGGAGCAGCGAGGGTGTGCGCTGTCCTGAGCTCTCAGACCCTGCCGGGGGGAGCAGGGGCTGTGGCACCTCTGTGCCAGGGCTGTCCCCACACGGGGACGTGTGACAGACCAAACCCTGCACAGGGGCACCCAGCTGCCCCTGGCTGCTTGGGGACACACTGGAGAGGGGACTGAGAGCCACACAACTCATGGGGAGATTCCATCCTCCTGTGCTGGAGGGACCTTAGAGCCCACCCAGAGCCACCCCTGCCATGGCAGGGACCCCTCCCACTGTCCCAGTGCCAGCCTGGCCTCGGGCACTGCCAGGGATCCAGGGGCAGCCACAGCTGCTCTGGCAATTCCAGCCCAGCCAGGAATTCCCAATATCCCACCCACCCCTGCCCTCTGGCAGTGTCCCATTCCTGTGTCCTGTCCCTCCATCCCTGTCCCCAGCCCCTCTCCAGGCCCTGGCAGGGGCTCTGAGCTCTCCTGGATCCTTCTCCTCTCCAGGAAACGTTCCCAGCTCTCCCAGATTTCCTCACAACATCTCCCACTGAGAGTTACTTGACATGTTTTTGTGTTTCTGTGTTTTTTGGTTTTTTTTTAACCACATTAACCCAATTTTTAGGCAATTAGAAAATAAAATGTTGCAATTACTATTAATTTGTGTTACAGTCTAGTCATCCTGTCACGTGCCTCTGCTGAAGGAAAGGGAAAGGAAAGGAGCCCTTGTTGGCTGGTTCCCTACCCAGGCACCGTGTCTATTAAGAGACAAATAACCTTGATGTGCTGACACTTATCAGAGTCAGAAATCTCATGATTCACCAATTAATGTGGGAATATTAATGAAGAGCATGTTGTTCCCAAGCACTCCCTGCTGTAAGTGCTGCAGCTTACCTGAATTTTGTGGTAAAAAACCTTCAGAGTCAAACAAGTGGGTGAAGGTAAATGAAGTTAAATTCAATATTTTATTTTCTATTCATCTGGCACGACAAGTGTTCCAGGCAGGAAACTGAGCTGCTGCTCCGGGCAGCTCCAGGGCTGAGGAGAGAAAAGTGCTGGAGGGAGCAGGAGTTCTGTTCGTGCTCCAGCAAACCCTGGATGCTCTGCTCCTCCCCGGCTTTGGGGTCACACCTGCCCTGCTCCAGCTGCAGTGCAGAGGGACACTGCATGTCAGAAATCAGGCACTGATGGGGGATTAAATGACACCAACCCCCTCAGTGGCTCCTGACTCACCCGGTGCAGGCTCAGGAGCCACACTGCCCTTGGAAACTGCTCAGCTCCAGAAAAGGTTTGCCAAGGAGCCAGGCAGAACTCAGGAGCTCTGCATTCACATTTTCCTATTTGCCTGTGAAATACAGCTGTGATTCACACCAAGCTCTCTGAGCAGCTACCCAGGGACTGTGTGGCTAAAAATTCATTTAATCTGAATCTATTTAAAAAGTTCCTTCAGAATGGACTCGGGGGAGCAGATTTTGCATTGGCAAGGAGATGTGTTCCCTGATTTAATACATCTCCCTGCTTCTAATTCTTCTGATTCTGTTATATGGAGCCACTTGTTGGAGTGCTGCAGTCGTTGAAAAATGGAATTAATTGGAAGTTGATGTGGGTTAGAAGCTCCTGCTGGTCTGTCTGGATGGAGAGGGGTTTATTCACAGGGGCTGCTGTGGCTCAGATCTGTGACCAGAGCCACCCTGGGGCACAGGGCAGGCACAGGCACAGCCAGGGGGGCTCCGGGTGGGGTCAGCCCCAGCAGGGGCAGGGTGAGCAGCCCAGGGTGTGCAGAGAGTCAGGGCGTGGTGGGAAAATCACATAGTCATGGAATGGCTTGGGTTGGAAACCCTGAAACCCCGAAATCCCACCCAGTGCCACCCCAGGGACCCCTCCCACTGTCCCAGGTGCTCCAAGCCCATCCAGCCTGGCCCTGGGCACTGCCAGGGACGCAGGGGCAGCCACAGCTGCTCTGGCAGTTCCAGGAGGGATGAGGGGGCCGAGCAGGAGCAGCCGTGCTGAGGGACCCAGGTGACATTGCCCAGGGCTGTCACAGGGCGTGTCACAGGGCTGGAGACGCCCGGGCAGGAAGGAGTTAATGCGCTGCACACCCTCACCCAGGACAGTGAGCAGCAAAGCCAGGCCTGGGGCAGGGACATCTGCCCAGGGGTGTCCCCACGGGGCTCAGAGCCCCCAGGGCTGGGGACAGCAGCCAGGGCTGGTGTCCCTTCCCTTCCCTTCCCTTCCCTTCCCTTCCCTTCCCTTCCCTTCCCTTCCCCTTCCCTTCCCTTCCCTTCCCTTCCCTTCCCTTCCCTTCCCTTCCCTTCCCTTCCCTTCCCTTCCCTTCCCTTCCCTTCCCTTCCCTTCCCTTCCCTTCCCTTCCCTTCCCTTCCCTTCCCTTCCCTTCCCTTCCCTTCCCTTCCCTTCCCTTCCCTTCCCTTCCCTTCCCCTTCCCTTCCCTTCCCTTCCCTTCCCTTCCCTTCCCTTCCCTTCCCTTCCCTTCCCTTCCCTTCCCTTCCCTTCCCTTCCCCTTCCCTTCCCTTCCCTCCCTCCCTCCCCTCCCCCTCCCTCCCTCCTCCCCCTCCCTCCCCCTCCCTCCCTCCCTCCCCTCCTCCCCCTGTTTCTTTAATTCCCGGTTTTTATTTTCAGGAGACAGAGGTAAAACACTCACCTCTGTCCCTGCTGAGTGAGGAGTCTCTCTGTCACTCTGACACCTCCAGACCTTTTTTGGACCCTTTTGGTTTTTGCTGCTCTTTCCTGGCAGGGACATCTCCAAATCCTTCCATACAAACCACTCAGGGAGCTGCCACAGAGACACTGAGCCCCTGTTCCCCTGAGCTGCTCTGCAGAGTTATCTCTCTTTTTTATTCTGCATCTGATTCCTGCACTGGGGCTCGTGCTGTAACTTTTTAAAATGTCATTCCTGGCATTACTTGTTGGATTGAAAATGTTATTTAAATGCATTTCACATGGACATTTATTACCAAGCTGGAAGGAAAACATTCTCTTGGAAGTTTACACAAGTTATGAACTTCACGTTTGTATTTAATGGCTTCGTAGAATTGCATTGTGAGAAAACATTATAAATATGAGAAATAAAAAATATTTCTAAAGATATTGTATAAGCTTCTGGATTTATCTCCCTCTATTTACTCCATTGCTCTGAGGGTCCATTAAGGCAGCAGTAATCTCATCCTAAAGACAGGATGTCATTTCTTATATCTGCATTCTGCTGCCACCCTTTAAGTGGGCTCCAAAGATCCACAAATGGGAAATAAACAAAACAGAACAAAAGAAATCAAACCAGGAAAAAAACATCCCGGAACCCGTGGTTAACCTCAAAGGGAATTTTTTATTTGCCAGGCTTAGTCTCCTGCTCTGCAGGGACCAGATTTTCTCCTGGGATCAAGAGAGCCTGGAGAGGGACAGGGATGGAGGGACAGGACACAGGGGAGGGCAGGGCTGGGTGGGATGTTGGGAACTGGGAATTCCTGGCTGGGCTGGAATTGCCAGAGCAGCTGTGGCTGCCCCTGGATCCTGCCAGTGCCCAGGCCAGGCTGGCACTGGGACAGTGGGAGGGGTCCCTGGGGTGGCTCTGGGGGGGATTTCAGGATTTCATGTCCTTCCCAGCACTCTGGGACTCTGGGATTTTCTGACTCCATGCTGCTTTGCTGCTCTGGCCCTGCTGAGCTCCAGGGCTGCAGCCACCAAGGTCCCTCTGGTGTCCCCAGCAGAGCCAGCCCCGGCCCTGCCCGTGGCACAGGGCTCCACTGGGATTGCTGCTGCTCCTCTGCAAGGACAGAGGGACAGGGGGCTTGGTCCAGCTGTGCAGAACATCCCTCTGGGCAAGGCCAGTGCCCATGCAGGAGCCGGGCAGCCCTGCAGCTCCTTCCAGAAAGGGACAGAGCCCTGGGCACAGCCCCTGGGGTTTCTGACTCGGGCTCCCTCTTCCTTCCCCCTGCTGAGGTGCAGCCTCCCCAAACCCCCTGCCCCATATCCCCTGACCCTGCAATTCCCCAAAGCTCAGAAACTGCCTCGTGCAGCCCATGTGGCCAAACTCTGTGGTCTCTGTGACAAACCCAGCTGGGAGTCAATCCCAAAGCTCAGGAAGCCCCAATCGGCTGCTTCAGGACATGAAGTGTCCCAGCTCTGTGACAAACCCAGCTGGAAGTTCATCCCAAAGTTCACAAGTCCCATTTGGATGTTCCAGGAGCTGAACTGTGACAAACCTGGGCTGGAAGTTCATCCCAAAGCTCAGAAAGCCCCAGTTGGATGTTCCAGGGGCTGAACTGTGACAAACCCAGCTGGGAGTTCATCCCAAAGTTCACAAGTCCCATTTGGATGTTCCAGGAGATGAACTGTGTGGGTTCTGTGACAAACCTGGGCTGGAAGTTCATCCCAAAGTTCACAAGCCCCATTTGGCTGCTGCAGGGGCTGCACTGTCCCAGCTCTGTGACAAACCCAGCTGGGAGTGGGGACAGACATCCAGCCCCATCCCAAATCCGTCCCCACCCGTTCCCCTCACCCAGGAATCGTCTGTGCAGCCACCAGCACATCTCCCCTGGCCCAGCCCAGCCTCCACGGCCCTCCCTGGCTCTGAGCCTCCCTGGGCTCCCCCCTCTGCCTCCCCAGCCCGTCCCTGCCTCTCCCCTGCTGCTGAGCCCTGCCAGGACCAATGGCTGAACGCTGCAGGAGTGGATTTCGGCACTCACAGCTCCTTTCTGCCTCTCCTGCACCTCCAGCAGCTTGGAACAACGTTGAGGCACTGACGAGCTCAGTGGCAATGGCTTGTAACTGGTTTTTGGGGTTTTAGTGTTGGTGTGGCACAGCATACCGAAGCCTTATGCAGACAAATTAAATGTTGTGGGGTAGGAGCCAGTCCAGCTGCCAGGGATGCCCCTCAGCTCAGCACGGATGTGGAGCAGGAGGAGAGGAGCCCGTGGCTGTCCTGGCAGGAGCTGTGACTCCCCTGATGAATGATGGAGCAGGAGGAGCCCAGCCCAGCCCAGGGTGTGGGGGCTGCAAATGCAGCTCTGGCAGCCCGGCCACTGCTCCCAGCAAAACCGACTTCTGCCAGGAGCCTGAAGCTCACATTAAGGGTGGTTTCCTGTGGAAACATTTTAATTTAGCAGTTTCAAGAGGAGGATGAAGTTAAAGAGTCAATTGACAGGGTTTGTGACGGGCCAGGAAGGGGGAGAGCAGTGCAGAATGGGGCTGCACTTTTCCCTGCTGTCCTATTTTTTTTTCTTCTTTTGCAAAAATTCAGTGTGAGTTCTATGTAAATTTACAGTTTGCAAACCCATCCCTGCCCACTGAAGAGCTTGGAATTGTTAATTAGTTCTTTCCTCCAGTAGGAGAGAGACACAGAGAGGCAGCAGAGCTCCCACCTGTGCCAGGTGTGCAGGAATCACGGAATCCCAGCCTGGGTTGGGTGGGAAGGATCTTAAATCCCACCCTGGATGGGCAGGGACACCTCCCACTGCCCCAGGTGCTCCAGCCCCAGTGTCCAGCCTGGTCCTGGGCACTGCCAGGGATCCAGGGCAGCCACAGCAAATCTGGCAATTCTGTGCCAGCCCTGCCCACCCTGCCAGGGAGGAATTCCTTCCCAAAACCAGACGTGGGCAGAGAAGAGAGGAGTCTGTGGAGCTGAGCTGTGCACAGCAGCACTGGGCAGCACCAGCTTGGCAGCTCAGTGTGTGATATATATATATATATATATATACCATATTGTAATTCGTGTTTTGTAAGTCTGCAAAATAAAAATAAAAATAAACGAGCCACAGGTAAAGGCAGTGGTTGCCTCAGAACTAGGTAAATTAACATATCTACAGGCCGGACTGCTACCGATAAGCACCTATCTCCTGGGGAAGCCTGGAAACTCACAGGGGAGCAGCATTTCCCGAAAATCCCATCACCAGGACTGCATTCCCCGACTCTGGCTCCCGGAAAGATGAAATCAACCACCTCAAAGCAATACACAAGGGACACAAAATCTCGTCAAGGAGCAGGAAGGACTTTGTCTTGTGCGGACACCAGAGCTGAATTTGAAAGAAACAAAGGACTGTCCCGCTCCAGGCTATGAGAAACAGCATAAAAAAGGGGCCAACCAAGAAGGCGGTGTGGACACCAGTGCGACAGAGGCTGGGTAACATCGTGTGTTCACCCGACCCGAACCCGGGCTCGGGGTTGTTTTTTCGGTTGTGGCTTTCCAGGACCGTCTTTTCGGTAGCAAAAATAAAATTTGCCAATTTAACCTTTTAATTCGGTTTGATTCGTTTATTACCCATAACAAGTGCTATTTCCATCTTCACATTCGCTGTCAGAACGTTTCCTTCCACAGGAGCAGGGTCCGGGCCCCTGCAGAGCACCTGCTCCCGGCCCGGCCCGTGCTGGGAATTCAGCTGTGCCGGGGAAGCAGCTCCTGGCAGGGACAGCCCCTGCAGGGGGGTTGGCGGGATGCAGCCCTTGCTCCCCTCCAGCACTGCTGCAGGTGTTTGCACCCACCTGCAGGTGTTGCTTTCACTTCCCATCAGCTGAGCTGATCCAGTAACACGGGTGCAGAGTTTCCTCCTCTTCCTGCTGCTCCCGGGCCCTGTGCTCTGCTCCCCCCAGCTGCACTCTGGAGCGATGAGCAGCTGCTGGATGGAAGCACAGAGCCCCTTCCCACTGCCCCAGGGTCCCTGAGGGGGTCCCTGCCCCAGCCCTGTCCCACCCAGGCTCCCCCTGCCCTCCCCATTTCCCTGCAGCTCCCTGGAGTTACTGGCGCAGTTTGATTTATTCTCTGTCTGCTCAATAACAAATGATTATGTGTCTTCTCCCAGTGATTTATAAGGATGAAGTGGCTTCTCCCTGCAAGCCTGTGCCTGGTGAGTGCAGCCCTCCACATCCAGAAATTCAAATGTTGCTTTGGGCATGGAGCCACAGCCAGGGAACCATGGGGATAGAACCATGGGGATAGAACCATGGGAATGGAATCAAGGAAATAGAACCATGGGCATGGAACCACAGGAATAGAACCACAGCCAGGGAACCATGGGGATAGAACCACGGGGATAGAACCATGGGGATAGAACCATGGGAATGGAATCAAGGAAATAGAACCATGGGCATGGAACCACAGCCAGGGAACCATGGGGATAGAACCATAGGAATGGGAATCAGGGGAGCAGAACCATGGGAATAGAACCACAGGAATAGAATAATGGGCAAGGAACCACAGGAATAGAACCACAGGAATGGAACCATGGGGATGGAACCACATCTGTGGGCTTGGGCATCCAGGAGGGGACAGGGAGGAGCAGGGCTCTGCTGCCCAGGAGGGGACAGGGAGGATGACAGCTCTGCTGCCCAGGAGGGGACAGGGAGGGAGCAGGGCTCTGCTGCCCAGGAGGCTGGGCAGGAGCTGGGCACAGCTGAGGAGTGGCCCTGAGCTGTGGCTCTGACCCTCGGGGTGCCCTGCCCTCCCAGGGTGTTTGCACAGTCCCTGGGGGTGCCAGAGCCCTCTGAGGGCCCTGAGTCCAGCTGTAATCCCAGCCCTGCCCAGCCCACCACTGACCCTGTCCCTGATCCATCATCACCATCATCCAGGTAGCACTGAGACCTTCCCTGCCATCCAACCCCAGAAATCTGCTCTGGTTCCAGGCAGCACTGAGACTTTCCCTGCCACCCAAGCCCAGAGCTGCCCTCCTGGCTCATCCAGGGCAGGGTCCCCAGGCAGCTCCTGTGGGACATTGCTGGTCTCAGCAGGGTCTCAGGGGAGCCTCTCTCCACCAAGCCCTGAGGAGGAGCCTGAGTCCTTCCTGCCCTCTGCCCCCGGCTGGGGTGAGGAGGATGCTGCCAGGCTCTGCAGCTTCTGCACTGTCCCTCTCAGCCCCGTGGGACTGATCCCAGAGAGCAGCTCCTGGTGCTGCTGGACAGCCCAGGGCTCCCTCCCTGGGCACTGCAGGATTTTACCCTCCAGAACCCCCTCGGGCCCTCACAGCCCTTCTCTGGAGCTTTTTAACCACAACAAACTCACTCCTGGCACATTGTGAACCTCTCCTTGGCACCTCCCCATCACAATCTAGTTAATTGAGATAACTGGCTAAATGTGAGAGCCTCATTTTTATGCTGTTCTGATTTTTTGTGCTATAACCACGGGAAGGAGTTTGCATCACGTTTATATGTTATTTTCCCTCAGACATTGATAATTGCTATCTCCTTTTAAAGAGAGCACTTAAGGCTATTTGCTTCATCTCCTTGTGAACATTACTCTCAAGCCCGTTTAAGCATTCACCATTCAAATCCAGCACTTCAGAGTGGAGAGAAATAAAATAAAAGCCAAGGGTTTTTTTTTCAATTGGAGGGGCCAAGATGAGAATGATGCCTGTAAAAGCAGGTTATTTGTATCCATCAGTGCCCAGGACTTTGCAGGTATCTGTAAAAAGCAGGAGTTTAAAAGGAGGGGCTGAGGTCAGAGCTCAGCAGGGCTGCAGCTCCATCTCTGCACCTGGGGCAGGGACAGGAGCAGGGAACGGCTGGAGCTGGGCCAGGGGCTCAGGGTGGGTTTTGGGAAAGGCTCTTCCCCCAGAGGGTGGGATAAGCACTGGAACAGCTCCCCAGGGAATGGTGACATTCCCGAGGCTGCAGAGCTCCAGGAGGGTTTGGACACCAGGGATCCCAGGGTGGGATTTCGGGGGGTCTGGGCAGGGGTTGGGATGATCCCTGTGGGTCCCTCCAGCTCAGGATATTCTGGGATTCTGTCTCTATGGGATGTCTCTGTCACCAGGCTGTGGGAGCATCCTTGGAAATGTTCCAAAAACGAGAGGCCTGGCACTGTGGGCTCTGTTTAATGGGCTCAGGGTGCCCATGGAAGGCTGGGCTTGACCCAGGGCTCCCCTCCGGAGATGGGGCTGGGCTGGGGGCACCTCAGGCTCGAGGCTTTGGGAATTGCTGTGCCCTGGCTGTGCCCAGTGAATCCGGAGCCCATCCCCGCCTCCCTGCAGCCGCACCTCTGCCTCCCCAAATGCACAATGAATAATGCATCAGCTCCAGCCCAGCACAAACAAAGGCGCCGCTGCCAGAGATCCGAGCTGCTGCTCTTCCCCGCCTCGGAGCTTTAGAGGAGCATCTGAAAAATGTGTTTAATCCATGCAGCACCGTCTCGGGAGAACCCCAGGCTTCAACTGGCTCGGAGCCCTGGTGCAGCCCAGGGACAGGAGTTCGGGACTGGGGAGGAACTTCCAGGGCAGAGCAGGGGTGCAGAGATGAATCCTTCTGCGGGAGTGTTTGTGTGGGATGGACGGTGCTCAGGGACAGAACTCATGCTCTCTGTACAAGCTGGAGTTACAGTTGCATTTATTGTAAGGACCTGAGTGTGCAGAGCCCTGCTAAGAGCTGCCAGCCGCAGCCCAGAGCAGGACAAAGAGATAAAGGGGGAAGAGAAAGAGAGCAGGAGGGAGAGAGGTAATAGAATAAGCAAGAGAGAGCAAGAGAGGCAAGGGAATGAGGTAAGAGAGGGGTGGTAGCAGTAAGAGTAAGAGAGAGAGAGCAAGAGAACGATTTCCAGTTTGCAATACAATGAATCTTCTGCCATGATGAATATTCTAATTTCCACTAACCAATGTAATACAAGATACAAATTCTGTAGCATTTACATACAGCCTATAGGAATCCTTACATTACCATAGTGTGTTACACTTTAAACTCTAAAAACTGCTCTTTGGACCCTGGCAAGTCTTTCTGTGACATTTGGAGCTGCTCTCCAGCAGAAGACAGAACAAGATAGAACAAGAGGGGATTACTTTCAGCTGGCCATCCTATAGTCTTCTAGTTATTCAGTAACCGAGGTTTGGTATCTCAAAAGTGGCTTTCATTTCAATCTCGCTTGGTTTCCATATGTTCAAATCTGAGCATTCATATTTGTAAGGTCTTCCTGGTTCATCCTTCCCAATTTCCTTCCAAGTGGCTGACCCTCGCACGGAGCCCAGCAGGCTCGTTGCAGAGCCCTCAGCTCTCTGTGCCCTGCCGGGCTCCCTGGCCGTGCCGCTCCGCTGCCGGAGGTGCCCGAGCTCCCCGGATTGCATCCGCTCCTTTCTTCGGCAAGTCGGAACCTCTGGGGGCAGTTAATTGCCGGCGCTGGGCTGTAATTAGCTCTACATATTGCTTTTCGTTCTGGGTGGGCCTGGGATGATAAATGGTGTGTTTGAACCTCCGAATCCATTGCAGTTAATAGAATTGTGAAAGCTTTTCCTCCCAGCCGTTACTCCGCCCGATGTCTGACTCACAGACAGGGCGTAAATGTGATTTATTCTCACCGCGGTGGCAACTTTTACAATTACAGCAGTCCCAGAGCTCGGGCTCCCTGGCACTCACCCTGCTTTATTTACATCTCCATTCATTTGTAAGCTGGTTATTACGCTCAGTAAATTCCTGGGGAAGAAAAACAAAAGAAAAGCCATCCTTATTCACATTTCATCTGAGGCTGTTTAGCAGCTACGTCAATTAGGAGCTGTCTGTGAGGTGTCTGCAGGTCCTGGCATCACCCAGAGGTGTCACCAGCCAGAGGGGACAGCTCCAAGCGTGGCTGGGTAATGCTCAGAACTGGCCGGGGGTGGCACCCAGGGGAGCTCCAGGAGCAGAAACGGCTTCGGGGCAGGGAAGGAGCGACCAGGATCAGGCAGGATTCCCGCAGAGAGCCAGCCCAGAGCAGGGAGGAAGCTGACAGGCTGTGTGGGGCTTTGGGACATGGGACTCCAAAACCTCCCGGGACCTGGGAACTCTCTGCAGCCTCTTTGGGTGTTCCACTCTCTGGGCTTGCGGCTGGTACAGTTTGCCCTGGATGTTTTTATTGAGAGTTTTTTTCCTGTAACTTTCCCCTAAAAACCTGTGCTAAAGTTACACTCCCTCTCCGTTATAAATTGGAGCTGTTGTGTTGATTACCCAAGTCACACTGGATTAATTTCTTGTCATATCTCATAAGAAATCCATCTTCAAACAGGGTCTGTAAACTCCCTTGACTCATTTTCAGTGTTCTAGATTTACACTTTGCTGTTCCTGCTTTATTTTTGTTTTCAGGCTAAAAAGACTCATATACTTAAATACGATTTGCTAATTCTGCAGGATCATAAATATCTGTGAAAAAATGCCCGGTAGTCTCTCTGGGTTGATCTGGGAACACTTTAATGCTGGCTCACATATTCTCAGCTGCTGTGGCACCCGCTCGTGGCTCTCCAAGAGGGAGAAATGAATTCTCCTCATCAGGTTTTATGGCTGACATCATGGTCTGACACCCACTCCAGCTCCCAACCCCTGCTCAGACAAATGCACAAGAACCCCGGAGAGAAGAATCCCTGAGAAATGAGAAAGGCAACGCACAATGGGTAAAAAACCGGGGATGAAAAATGCTCTGCAGCGTCAGAAATTGCTCTTCGAAGGAAACGCGAGGCTGAGAGCAGGAGAGACGTGTTCTGGGGACACGAGATAAATGCTGCAGCACAGCCTGGAGCCCTCGGCACTGCAGGGAGGCGCGGGCTCTGCTCTGCTCTGCCCTGCTCTGCCCTGCTCAGCTCTGCTCTGTGCCCCTGGGCACAGCCCAGCCCCTCCTGCAGCCCCTCACCTCCTCCCTGGCCGGGAATCACTGCTGGAATTCCAGGGGAGAGAACACATAGAAATCACTGCTGGAATTCCGAGCAAAGATAACACAGAGAAATCACTGCTGGAATTTCAGAGAATGTAGCACACAGAAATCACTGCTGGAATTCCAGAGAATATAACCCACAGAAATCACTGCTGGAATTCTGAGGGGAGATAACACACAGAAATCACTGCTGGAATTCCAGAGAATGTAGCACACAGAAATCACTGCTGGAATTCCAGGGAGGATAACACATAGAAATCACTGCTGGAATTCCCGGGAGGATACCACACAGAAATCACTGCTGGAATTCCAGGGGAGATAACACAGAGAAATCACTGCTGGAATTCCATGGAGGATAACACAGAGAAATCACTGCTGGAATTCCAGGGAGGATAACACAGAGAAATCACTGCTGGAATTCCAGGGGAGGATAACACAGAGAAATCACTGCTGGAATTCCATGGAGGATAACACATAGAAATCACTGCTGGAATTCCCGGGAGGATACCACACAGAAATCACTGCTGGAATTCCAGGGGAGATAACACAGAGAAATCACTGCTGGAATTCCATGGAGGATAACACATAGAAATCACTGCTGGAATTCCATGGAGGATAACACATAGAAATCACTGCTGGAATTCCATGGAGGATAACACATAGAAATCACTGCTGGAATTCCAGGGAGGATAACACACAGAAATCACTGCTGGAATTCCAGGGGAGAGAACACAGGGAAATCACTGCTGGAATTCCAGGGGAGAGAACACAGGGAAATCACTGCTGGAATTCCAGGGGAGAGAACACATAGAAATCACTGCTGGAATTCCAAGAGACGATAACACATAGAAATCACTGCTGGAATTCCATGGAGGATAACACAGAGAAATCACTGCTGGAATTCCAGGGAGGATAACACATCACCTGCACTCCTCTGCGTCTTGGGAATGTGCTTGGGGCAAGGATCAAGCACTCGGTGGTAAAGTCATTTTCCTGAGGTACTGTTTCCCACAGGAATTGTGAGACCTGAGGTTTTTAATGGAAACATATTTATAATAAAAAAAATGCCGTGACTCTCAGTTTTGAGTGTTGTAGTGAAGGGAGGAAGAAAGATAAAAGTGGTTGAAAAATTAAAAAAACAATGTGCTGGCCAGTTCCTTCTCTAGGAGAGAACTGCAGTCACATAGAGGTTACAGGAGCGGGGTCTGAGATAAGCTGGGTCTGAGAGAAGCTGGGTCTGAGAGAAGTCAGGCTCCACAGAACCCGGGTGTCCCAGGGGCTGAGTGTCACACAGAGCTGGGTGTCACAGGAGCTGCGTCTGAGATAAACTGGGTCTGAGATAAGCTGGGTCCGAGATAAGCTGGGTCTAAGCTGGATCTGGTGACAGCCAGGTCCCACAGGACCCGGGTGTCACAGGAGCTGGGTGTCACACACAGCTGGGGGGTGTCACACACAGAGCTGGGCCTGAGATAAGCTGGGTCTGAGATAAGCTAGGTCTGAGATAAGCTGGGTCTGAGATAAACTGGGTCTAAGCTGGATCTAAGCCAGGTCCCACAGGACCCAGGTGTCACAGGAGCTGGGTGTCACAGGAGCTGGGTCTGACATAAACTGGGTCTGAGATAAGCTGAGTCTGAGAAAACTGGGTCTAAACTGGGTCTAAGCTGGGTCTAAGATGGGTCTAAACTCGGTCTAAACTGGGTCTAAGCTGGGTCTAAACTGGGTCAAAGCTGGGTCTAAGCTGGGTCTAAGATGGGTCTAAACTGGGTCTAAACTGGGTCTAAGATGGGTCTAAGCTGGGTCTAAACTGGGTCTAAACTGGGTCTAAGATGGGTCTAAGCTGGGTCTAAGCTGGTCTAAGCTGGGTCTAAGCTGGGTCTAAACTGGTCTAAGCTGGGTCTAAGCTGGGTCTAAGCTGGGTCTAAGCTGGGTCTAAGCTGGGTCTAAGCTGGGTCTAAACTGGGTCTAAACTGGGTCTAAGCTGGGTCTAAGCTGGGTCTAAACTGGTCTAAGCTGGGTCTAAGATGGGTCTAAACTGGTCTAAGCTGGGTCTAAGCTGGGTCTAAGCTGGGTCTGAGGCAGGCCCCACGGGACCCAGGTCCCAGCGGGGCCGTGGCTCAGGGCTCAGTCCCAGCCTGGCTCTGGGCTGGGCACGGTGTGGCACAGCCATGGCACTGCCCTGCAGGAATTCCAGCCGCTCCTCCCCGCTCTGCCCTCCCCAGCTGCCACTTTTCCTGGCTGAGCCCTCCGTTATCCCACCAGCAAACAATTCCTGTGTCAGGGCTCTCCCAGGGGCTTGCTCTGCCGGGCCCTCGGGTGCAGAACCTTCCTGTGCCCCAGCTCCAGAGCCCCAGCCCTGCAGCATTCCCAGACTGTCCCCAGGGCTCAGAGCTGGCATTTAACGCTGATTTGCTCGTGTTGAACAAGTGGTGACCGCTGAAGGAAGGTGTAAAACATTTGAAATTACTGCTCTGGGGAAATTAATGACACGTTTTCCTACGGCTTCTGTTCTGCTTTTCACTGGCAAAGGTTGGTGGATTTAATAGTCAAAGGAAAAGCAGAACAATGTAGGGATGAAGGTTATTGTATTCGTGTGATTTAGGAGAATAATTTGAGAGAAAGGGAATAAATCGTGAGACACAGAGCCTGTAATTCCGCAGCATAATTTTATTATTGTTACCAAAATTGGCTCCATCTCAGTTACTTCAGCCCTTAGAAAGTTTGAACAGATGGCACCTCTTGCTCTAACTGTATATCTAATTTAGCTTGCATGACTTTTTGATTATGTATATTTGAATTAATGGGCTTCTCTATTTGTTCCATCATCGGGTTAATGGTGTTCAAAAGACGTGGAGAGGTATCAATTCTCCCTTGGTCAACAGTCAAAAGTAAATGACATTTGCTACCAAAAAATGGTGCTGAACAGTGAAGTAACTCCACCAGGGATAAATTGATCTTTGCTAAATCAGGCACAGCTCTTGGCTGCCAGGCCCACACAGCAGAGGAAACGGAGGTGACTGATCACTGCGCCACAGATGCCAATCCCGTATCAATATTGCAATTTCCCTGTGGAAAGGGAGCTCAGGGGCTGCCCAGGGAGGTTTGCAGTGCCCATCCTGGAGGTGTGCAGGGAATTCCTGGGGGTGGCACTCAGGGCTCTGGGCTGGGGACAGGGTGGGCACAGCTGGGACTCGGCGCAGGAGGATTTTCCTGTCCCAGTGATGCTGGGATTCTGTGATGCGACAGGAGATCAGCATTCCTTGGATCCTCAGGAGACAAAGCACGGTCAGCTGGTGCTATTTAGATGCCACAGCAACAAGGAGCCACCCACCCTGCTGGTGTTGAAAAGGAAGCAGTGAGATCAGAAGTGCTGCTTGGTGCAGGGGTGCAGAAACCCGGGGTGCAGCAGGGATCCCCTTGCTGGGAAAGCAGAAGCTTCTCTGAGTTCCTCAGGGAGATCAGAATGTAGGGATTGAACGAAAACATTTAGAGAAATTAAAGTATATTAAGTCCCACAGACATGAAGTAGAAATTCATGTCTGTAGCTCTAGTTTTAAGTAGAGCTATTATTAAGTCACGTAGTTATGAAGGAGAAGTTTAAGTAATGATGTGTTTTAAGTGCTTTAAAAGAGTAAAAAGCCTTAGAATCTAGTGTAAAGTTCAAGCCTTAGTGAAAGTTCACAAACTTAGCCCCAGACATGATGAAAAGGTAGTAAGAATATTGCTTGCATTTTAAAAATAGAACAAGATAGAGCTGTTTGTGTGAATGGATAGAGCTGTACACACAAATTATGCATCAGGATTAACACTGCTTTTGTGCTATAAAAATAGAATTTTAATAGGTTTAGAAAAAATGTTTTAGGTTCGTGCTTTTAGTTTATTGCATGATTTATGAATAAAAAAACTTTGTATTGGGGTGAAAAGGCATCCTCTATTATTATTATTATAATTGCTCCTTTCTTTCTTTCTTTCTTTCTTTCTTTCTTTCTTTCTTTCTTTCTTTCTTTCTTTCTTTCTTTCTTTCTTTCTTTCTTTCTTTCTTTCTTTCTTTCTTTCTTTCCTTTCTTCCTTTCTTCCTTTCTTCCTTTCTTCCTTTCTTCCTTTCTTCCTTTCTTCCTTTCTTCCTTTCTTCCTTTCTTCCTTCCTTCCTTCCTTCCTTCCTTCCTGGAATCCTTCCTTCCTGGAATCCTTCCTTCCTTTCTTTCTCTTCCTTCCTTCCTTCCTTCGTTGTTTTATTTTAAATAAATAAATAAATAAAAAAAATACATAAACCCAGAAATGTGGGTGGAGTTTTGTGGGGTTTTTTTGGCCAATCTGGCACCATTCTCAGCTATAGTTTTTGGCTCTTAATCCTTTAGAGGAGTGGTGACCTAAAGATTAAAAGAAGGTTTCAGTTATTGAAGCAAATTTTATTGTCACCAAACGTCTCATATCCCCTGTGGGTGAGAAATAGAGGTGATGCTCTGAAAGAGAGAATTTGGAAAAAATCAGAATCAAAGAATCAGAATGATTATAAAGCAGCATCTTCTTTAAATAAAGCCAAAACTGAGATATAGTTAGCAGTGTCTCTGCATTACATTTCTGCCTTCTGTGTTTGATTTATAGAAAACCTGTGGGTTTAAACTTTGCATGGCAGGTTCTCAGGGACAGCCCCCATTCCGTGTCAGCTGTTGGGGGCCCAGCCTGCCCCAGCCTCGGGATGGTGTTGGGGAAGTGGCTAAATAAGAATAAAGGGATGGGAATGACTGAAGGGCTGGAAACTGAAAGCTTTAATGAAAGGAGAAATAAAAGGGGTGCACAAGGGCACAACATAAACCACAACCCCAAACACCTGCCCACAGTAACTCCTCTAGAACACCAATGTTTGCAGGCCTGTGTAGCTCCTTTAGAAGGCCCTGAAATGGGGCTGATCACACACTTATACAGACCTTGATGGAATGTTCTAGAAAGCTTCCAGCCAATCACAGACCGTTGTGTAATCGCCATTTGCATGGTCACTCCCAGCTGTTCCCATAATCCTTTTCTTCTTCTTTGCTTCTAGCCATAACTTGATTGGATGTTACCAGCCTCGGCTCCTCAGTGTCCCCAGCTCCATTTTGGCTGGTTCACAGTCTGTCCCATCCAGGACAGCTCACAGCAGTCAGTGCTTTCTGAGGTTCCCGAGATTGCTGTGGCTGGGTCTGACTGTGTGCCCAGCACTGCCAAAAATCTGTGTGATACATGGCCATTAATTCTTCAGGGAATTTGTGTGACACATGGCCATTGATAATCCAGGGAATCTGTGTGCTGCACACTATTGATAATCCAGGGAATCTGTGTGACACACGGCCACTGATAATCCAGGCAATCTGTGTGACACATGGCCATTGATAATCCAGGGAATTTGTGTGCTGCACACTATTGATAATCCGGGGAATCTGTGTGACACATGGCCATTGATAATCCAGGGAATCTGTGTGACACACAGCCATGGATAATCCGGGGAATTTTTGTGAATACACAGCCATTGATAATCCACGGAATCTGCCCCTCCTCTCCTCAGAAGTGTGAACAATTCCCAGACACACACACAGGCGAGGGCAGGGTTCCCTGCAGTCTCTGCCCTGTGCTGCAGGACAGGACCAGCCCAAAGCCTGGATCCCTCTGCTCTGCTGGGTGAGCTGCTGGCACCTGCGGTTGCTGCACTGACCAGCTTGTCTGGCTTCAAAACATTCCTGCATTTTGATGCTAATGAGTTATGAAACCTCTAATTAGTCTGTCTCGTTCATCATTAAGCCTGTCATTGAGCCTTTCCATGGAAAGGTTCTGCTTTTGTATCGGCTGTTTATATAATAACTATTTATCTTCATTTGATTATTGTTATTTTATCTAGAAGGTGCCCCCTTGGGAATCTCCAGAGGCCCTCAAGAGGAGCATGAACCTGCAAATGAAAACCATGAGAAAATAGTGCAGCAGAAGCAGACAAGAACAGAAATAGGAAAATTGCCTCAGGAAAACAAACAACAAATCCCCAATTAATAGATGGGAGTATGAAGGAAATTTCTCACTAGTTGCAGAGCTGTGTGGAGTTGCAGGCTGGGATGGGAGCAGGGATGGGATGGGAGCAGGGGTGGGAGCGGGGATGGGAGCAGGGATGGGATGGGATGGGATGGGATGGGATGGGAGCAGGGATGGGATGGCAGTGGGCAGCAGGGATGGGAGCAGGGATGGGATGGGATGGGAGCAGGGGTGGGATGGGAGCAGGGATGGGAGCAGGGGATGATGGGATGGGATGGGATGGGATGGGATGGGATGGGATGGGATGGGATGGGATGGGATGGGATGGGATGGGAGCAGGGATGGGATGGGATGGGATGGGATGGGATGGGATGGGATGGGAGCAGGGATGGGATGGCAGTGGGCAGCAGGGATGGGAGCAGGGATGGGATGGGATGGGAGCAGGGGGTGGGATGGGGAGCAGGGATGGGGCAGCAGGGATGGGATGGGATGGGATGGGATGGGATGGGATGGGATGGGATGGGATGGGATGGGATGGGATGGGATGGGATGGGATGGGAGCAGGGATGGGATGGCAGTGGGCAGCAGGGATGGGAGCAGGGATGGGATGGCAGTGGGCAGCAGGGATGGGAGGCGGGGATGGGATGGCAGTGGGCAGCAGGGATGGGCAGCAGGGATGGGAGCAGGGATGGGATGGCAGTGGGCAGCAGGGATGGGATGGGAGGCCGGGGATGGGATGGCAGTGGGCAGCAGGGATGGGCAGCAGGGATGGGAGCAGGGATGGGATGGCAGTGGGCAGCAGGGATGCAGCTGCAGCTGCAGCCAGGGATGCATGGTTTGGTTTGTTGGCAGTGCTGCTTCCATTCTGCACTAAAGCGTCCAGGGAAATGTCTTGAAAAGTGTAAAATTAAAGTCTGCTGGTCCCAGTTTGTTTGTGTGGAGAGGGCTGGAGGGAGGAGCTCCAGCTGGGAAGGGATTTTGTCCTGCTCTTTCCAGGCTGGCCTCTCCCTGGCAGGCACCGGTGCAGCTCTTTTCCATGCTGTGTTTGCCCAGCAGCGCGGGGCAGGGCGCTGGCCCGAGGGCCCCCGGCTCCCGGGCAGCTGCCCCGGGCACTTTGGGTGGCAGCGGAACCGGGCACACGGCAGGAGCTCCCCGGCACCCCGCAGAGTGCCCGCGCTGGGTTTGGTCTGCCACCGCCCCCGCGTCTCCATCCCTGTGCTCCCCGTGCCTCTGCCTCACAGCGACGCTTCTCCTCCTGCCCACTCCTCCGAAATGTTTGTGGGGAAAGGGAGAAGAGAAACAACAGCCCCCAGAGCAGACAGAGCTTCTATTCTGGGCCCGGAGCTGAGGTGGGAGCGGTGACTCACGGCTCCGGGCTCTGTGCAGGAGCTGTAGGACAGAGCTGTTCCCTGGGCTGGCACAGCCGGCTGCCCTGGGGCAGGGGGCTTGATTCCTGCCCTGTCCCACCCCTGCACGCCGTGCTGAGATGAGGCGTGTCGTCCTGCAGAAAAGCCCGTCCTGGTGCTGCCCTGCCAGTGGGCACATCGCTGCATTTCCATTGCTGCATTTCCATCACTGCATTTCCACTGCTGCATTTCCATCATTGCATTTCCACTGCTGCATTTCCATTGCTGCATTTCCACCATTGCATTTCCATCACTGCATTTCCATTGCTGCATTTCCATCATTGCATTTCCACTGCTGCATTTCCATTGCTGCATTTCCATCATTGCATTTCCATCGCTGCATTTCCATTGCTGCATTTCCATCATTGCATTTCCATCGCTGCATTTCCATCACTGCATTTCCATCATTGCATTTCCATCATTGCATTTCCACTGCTGCATTTCCATCACTGCATTTCCATCATTGCATTTCCATCATTGCATTTCCATCATTGCATTTCCATCATTGCATTTCCATCGCTGCATTTCCACCACTGCATTTCCATCGCTGCCTTTCCATCGCTGCATTTCCACTGCTGCATTTCCATAATTGCATTTCCATCGCTGCATTTCCATAATTGCATTTCCATCGCTGCATTTCCATCGCTGCATTTCCATCGCTGCATTTCCATAATTGCATTTCCATCGCTGCATTTCCATCGCTGCATTTCCACTGCTGCATTTCCATAATTGCATTTCCATCGCTGCATTTCCATCGCTGCATTTCCATTGCTGCATTTCCATAATTGCATGTCTTTTTCTTCTTCTTCTTTTTCTTCTTCTTCTCCTTCTTCTTCTTCATCAATATGTTTTTCTTCTTGGGTTTTTTTTGTTTTTTTTTTTTCCCCTTTTCTTAATGAGAACAGATCAGCAAATAGGAGAAGAAAAGATGTGGAATTCCCTTCATGTAATTCCCATTTGCCAGGAGCCTCCTTGCGTGGTGTGCCTGCGGGTGTGGCTCAGCTCCGGTGCCCTGGCTCCCTGTGAGCTCAGACCAACTGCAAAGCACAAATCTCACCCAGCCCTGGCCAGATCCTGAGGAATCCTGTGTGGAAAAGAGCCCTGCAGCCACTGGTGCCACTGGGCATGCAGCTCCTTGTGGGGCCAGGCTGCCGTGGGGGCATGGGGGACAACTGAACTGGTGGGAGGGGGAGAGGAGAAACCCCAAAGAGAGCTGGCTGATTACCAGGGTGTGCAGCTCCCACTCAGGGTCCAACACCCACTCAGGGTGTGCAGCTCCCACTCAGGGTCCAACACCCACTCAGGGTGTGCAGCTCTCACTCAGGGTGTGCAGCTCCCACTCAGGGTGTGCAGCACCCACTCAGGGTGTGCAGCACCCACTCAGGGTGTCCAGCACCCACTCAGGGTGTGCAGCTCCCACTTAGGGTTTCCAGCACCCACTCATGGTGTCCAGCTCCAACTCAAGGTGTTCAGCTCCCACTCAGGATGTGCAGCCCTCAGGGCAGAGAGCAGGGCAAGGTCACAGGCTCAGGAAAGTGGGGAACATCCCCCAGGGGCTCCCCAGGCCAGCTCATCTCAGCTGAGCCCACATTCCGTGGAATCATTTCTTTCTTTTGCTCTCCCAGCTCCAGATCTGAACCAAGCAGAACCGCAGGAACTCCAGCAGGAGCTGGGATTTCAGGCTCATCCCTCTCTGCACTTGCCTAGGCAAACCCCAGGTTTCTTTGTTCTATAGCACTAATTATGGGATCCCACAAACTGGAATAAATCTCTCCTGGTATTTAAAGTGATTTAAAATACTCTCCCGGTAGAAAAAATAAATTTACTTTTTGCCATTTAAGAGCTTTAAATCCTGAACACGCTGAGGGAGGCTGAACTAAAACCACCTGCTGACCTTCAAAAGGAGTTTTCATTGTAACAGTCCTCAGAGACAGGAGTTGTAAAAATCACTTCCATCCATTCTCACTGATTTACTGCACAGTAATGCAGAAAGCAGCCACATAAATTATTCTTGTATCAAGTTTTTCCAAAAATTCCTTTCCTATTACAGCAGTTAAGAGTGTGCCATATATAATTTAAACTCCATTAAACTTATTAAAAATATTTAAATCAATCCAATATTGACCAAAAAGCATTTTATATTTTTCAGTCCCCAGTGATAAATGGTTCTGGATGGATATTACAGGAAATCTCAGGTTCTGCTTGTTCTGCTTTCTGTGCCACCGGAAATGTCACAGGGTGGGAAAGCAGCATGGGATGGGAGCAGGGATGGACTTCAGGTGCTTGTGAGCGCTGCAGCCTCACGGAATCGTGGGATCAGGAATATCCTGGGCTGGAGGTGTCACAGCCCGAGGTGTGTCCTCAGCCCTGAGCTCACCTCTGGGGGACATGCAGGTGGTTTGAGCCCAGCTCTTTCCATGAGAGGCTGCAGGAGCTGTTCTGAGAGGTTTCCATGGCTGTTTATTGTTCCTTATCTCAAGATTGCTCTGCCCAGCTCACAGCTCTGCTCGCCAGACGTCCAGGGCAGAATCTGCCTGGCAGAGGCAGGACTGATCTTTTATAGTCTAAATTACCTACCAGGGATTTACAATTATTTTCCAATACAATACAACTTTGTTAAACTGTCCAGCTCTGACCCCATCCAGTCTGACAGTGCCAGCATGTCACCCAGCATGGATGGCAGGAGAAGGAGGAGCAAGAAGTATCCACACCCCAAATTCTCCATCTTGGCCACGTGTCCCTTATCACAAACATTCTATAAATCTGCTAATTCTACATTCTAACAGTCTGATTTGCACTCTATTTATTTTTGCAGCTTGCATTTCTTCTCTCAATGTTGGTAAATTGTTCCAAGGAGCTGAATCCAGCCCCTGAGACACCTGGGTCTCATTTGAGGGGTCTTTGGGGACCCCACCAGGGGGGTCTTGAACCTCCCAGGGAGAAGCCAGAGGAGCACTCTGGGCTCCCACAGGAGGGACCCACAGGGATCATCCCAGCCCCTGTCCCTGCACAGACAGCCCAAATCCCACCCTGGGCATCCCCACCATTCCCTGGGGAGCCTGGGCAGTGCCAGCACCCTCTGAGGGAGGGAAGAACCTTTCCCAAAATCCAGACTGAGCCTCCCTGGCCCAGCTCCAGCCCTTCCCTGGGTTCTGTCCCTGTCCCAGACCAAACCCTTATTTGGGTTTTACTCAACACCTCCCTGAGCTGTGGGACCTTGGGTGACCCAGCCCCTGCTGAGCCCAGCAGAGAAATCAGGGATGATCAGGGTCCATAAAAGTGCAGAGTGGTTTATATGGGAGGCAACTTCCTGTTTTTGCTTGTTAATCAAAATTCTGGGAACACACAAAGTCTCTGTAATCGATTCGACCAAAGTGATTGTTGAAATTCGTTCTGCTGCGTTTCCTGGAAAGCAAAATGCTTAGAAAAGAAAGGTTCACAACCAAGCCGGAGGGAAATGCCCTGGCATGCCCTGTGTGTGCTTTGGACACGGTGATGGAGTGGGGAGCACCCAAAGGGGGGTTTGGGGAGCTCTGGAAGAGCTCAGAGGGAGGTTTGGGGGGCTCTGGGGGTGATGGAGTGGGGACCACCCAAATGGGGTTTGGGGGGCTCTGGAATAGCACAAAGGGGAATTTGGGGAGCTCTGGAATAGCACAAAGGGGGGGTTTGGGGGGCTCTGGAATAGCACAAAGGGGGGTTTGGGGAGCTCTGGAACAGCCCAAAGGGGGGGTTTGGGGGGCTCTGGGGGGTGATGGAGTGTGGAGCACCCAAATGGGCTTTGGGGAGCTCTGGAATAGCACAAAGGGGGTTTGGGGGGGCTCTGGAATAGCTCAAAGGGGGGTTTGGGGGGGCTCTGGAACAGCCCAAATGGGGTTTGGGGAGCTCTGGGGGGTGATGGAGCGTGGAGCACCCAAAGGGGGGATTTGGGGGGCTCTGGAACAGCCCAAAGGGGGGTTTGGGGGGCTCTGGGGTGATGGAGCGTGGAGCACCCAAAGGGGGTTTGGGGAGCCCCTGGGAGTCTGGAGGGCAGGCACACGAGGCCCAGGAGGGACATCCCTGTGCCACGCCGAATTTGTCCTCACTTGAGGAAATTCGGGTGAGTGAGACAACAGGAGCGGGAACCTGCCCGGGAGCCACGGACTGCCAGCCCTCCCACCGGCACAAAGCAGGGAGCTCACGGGGAATTGTGTGTGTGCACATCCACACCTGTGCCACGCACAGGGAGATTTAACACGAGAATCCTGAAAAACTGCGGCGATGCTGCAAACGCGTTTTCGGTGTTTCACTGCAGAAAGAGGATTAATCGCATAACCCGGGCAATTTTGGCATTCCTGTTAGAAACTTTAAAACATTTTGGTAAAATTAACAACAGCCCCCACCCTTACCCAAGCAGCATTACTGTGCAAATGGGAAATGTGGAGGAAGTATTTCAATGGAAGTAGGAATAAAACGAGAAGGGATTTATCTACTCTATTAAAATACATCATTTTTCCATCAGAAAAAGAAATATTTTAGGGATATATTCCCTGTCTGGATATTTAAAATCAACATAACAATGTAGATGACTGGAGAGAACACGGGCTGTCTCAAATGGCTTTGCAGTTTGTTTTCTGTTTTCTACTTCTGCTTTTCTGCTTGGTTTTGCTTTCCCCAAATGCCAAAAAAAAACCTTCACAGAAGGCAAAGTATCAGACAGCTGAGTCTGAAATAGAAAAGAGACCAAACCCACTACATTCCATCTTGAAATTAATTCCATGGCAGTGAAAGGTGACAAGTTAAAATAATAACGTGACGATCGAAGGACGTCAGGGACTCGAGAGTGGTCTGGGTTGGAAGGTCCTTGCAGCCCATCCCATCCAGCCCTGCCGTGGGCAGGGAACGCTCCCACTGCCCCAGGTGCTCCAAACCCACCCAGCCCAGCCTGGGCTGCCAGGGCTCCGGGGTGAAGCAGGATCTGAGCAGCTCCAAATTCATTCCTTCCTGGAGAGCACGGGCAGCATTTCATCCCAGAGTTCTCACCTATGGAAAAGCACTTTAGGAAAAGTTGGGAGTGAAATTAGAGATGCAAATCCTCATTAAAGTGGGACCTGCTGGGAGTGCCAGTGCTGGGTTGTGTTCCCCACATAGCCAGCACTGGAGGCTTTGTGCTAATCCAGATAATTAATTGCATCGCTGTTATTTTGCCAAAAGTCAAATACGATGTGCAGGATTTGACTAAATGAACATTTAGGAGGATGCTTAAGCACATGAGCATTCTTCTCTCCCCCAGCTGAGCACAAGAAAAGCCCACAGAAGTGCTGACTGTGAGTGGAGTTTAATTAAAGCCCGGCCAGGTTGGTCTGGCAGCCCTCGGACACTTCTCTCTGTGGGAGGAGGACGAGGCAGGTGACTCCTGAGGAGCTCCCAGTGCCCCTGCCCACCAGAGGCACAGCAGTGAGGGGACAAGGAGTGTGGGACAGGAGGGGACAGGGTGTGTGACACCTGCTCTGCCCCCTCCTCCACCACCATCCTCACCTGAGCCGTTGGAGGTGAAGGACAGACCCCTGCCCCTTGCAGGAATCCAGCAGGAGAGCCCAGCAAAGGGATTTCATGGAGCACTTTAGAGCCACACCTGCCAGGGAGGCTCAGGCTGGATTTTGGGAAAGGCTCTTCCCTCCCCCAGAGGTGCTGGCACTGCCCAGGGAATGGTGACACTCCCAAGGCCGCCAGAGCTCCAGGAGAGTTTGGACCCAGGGATGCCCAGGGTGGGATTTTGGGGGGTCTGTGCAGGGTCAGGGGCTGGGATGATTCTGGGGTTCCTCCAGCTCAGGACTTGCAGTTATTCCATACAGGACTAGTGCTCAGCAGGGTTGTCTTGTGGCACAAATCCTCAGAATCTGGGGAGATCTCTACAAATCGAGGAGAAAGTTTCAAATAATCTGGTTATTTTATTACATCACAGAATCACAAAATGTTTTGGTTTGGGGGAGAGGGTGTTCAAGATCATCCCAGTGCCACCCCCTGCCATGGGCACCTCGCCCCAACCCCAGCCTGGCCTTGGACCCTTCCAGGGATGGAGCACAATCATTGATTCTGCTCATTTATTAAATTATTGCTGCTGGGCATTGGTCCAGATGTCCTGTGGCATAGAAATCACAGTCAATAGTTCACTTGCCTCTGCATCAGAATTCCTGGGGTTTTTTAATATTATCTCTGCAAGGCTGACTCACTTCTCCCCCTCAGTTTCCAGAAGCTCTTGGCCCCTTGCCCCTGCAAATGCTCTGCAGACAAAAGTGAACTTCAGAGAGGAATCCTGCCCTGCAGCCTGGCTGTGGCACTGGCACTGCCCCTCGAGTGACCTGCAAGCAAACCAAGGTGGAAAGGAGCAGCTGCCAGCATCCCAAATCTGCCACACAGGGCCAACAGGCAGATGTTCCAAGTCACAGTCACAAGGCAAATTGTTCAAATGTGGCAAAGGAGAAGAGAAACCTGTTGGAAGACCTTACAAATATGAATGTTTAGATGCTGAAAATATGGAAACCATGAGCGAGATTGAAATGAAAGTCACTTTTGAGATGCCAAGCCTTAGTTACTGAATTACCATGAGACAATGGGATGGCCCCTGAAGGCAATCCCCTCTTGATAGAACAATGCCCTCTGCCAGAGAGCAGCTGCAAAGGGCACAGAAAGACTTGCCAGGGTCCAAAGAGCAGTTTTTAGAGTTTAAAGTGTAACACACTATGGTAATGTAAGGATTCCTATAGGCTGTATGTAAATGCTACAGAATTTGTATCTTGTATTACATTGGTTAGTGGAAATTAGAATATTCATCATGAAGAAGATTTATTGTACTGTAAATGGGAAATCACTCTCTTATTCTCTCTCTTCTTTCTCTCTTCTTCTTTCTCTCTCTCTCTCCTTACCTCTCTTTCTTTCTTACTCTTCCTGCTACCACCCTTTTATCCCATTGCTCTTCCTCTTCCCCCTTTTGTCTCTTTGTCCTACTCTGGGCCGTTGCTGGCAGCTCTTAGCAGGGCCCTTTACAATAAACTGCAGCTGGAACTTTGAGCTTATACAGAGCTTGAGTTTTGTCCCTGACCGTCAATCCCTGACACAGAGACTCCCACAAAACCCTCCCAGCTCCCAGGCTGAGCTCTGCAGAGGGAGCAGCCAGGAGCTGGGCTCTGCCCTGTGCCCCCTGAGACATGGCAAAGTGACCTGGAGGAGAATGACAGCTCTGCAGAACCTGGCACATGGCTGACAATGGGAATGGAACAAATTTGCATTTTTTCTCCAGTCCTGCTCTGGACACTGAGTGGATTTGTACAAAAAAATAACAAAGACAGGTTACATTGGGAGCACCTCAATATCTGCATTTCCAGCTGCTGGCACAGCCCAGGCTCAGCTTCCTACTGGAAATGCCACAAGCTAGGGCACAAAACTCCTGCTCTGAATCACAGGAATGGGCCCCCCCTTGGGAAACACAGCCAGTCCTGTCTGTAGGGCCCTGCTTTTCCAGATAATTCCATGGCAGAGCTGATCTGGTACCCTCAGCATTAATGACAATTATTGTCACGTCTACAGGCACTAATCTTCAGCCCAACACCTTCCCACAGCTCAGCTCTCTTCCCTCTGATTCCCATTGCTCTCCCTTCTCCTTTCCACAGCAAGAGTGAACCACGAGCTCCTTCTTCCCCCAGAACTTCATCCCAGTAATGGGAAAAATGTCAGAAATGTTGAAGAAAAAGAGGTGCTGAAATGTCACACAAAGGGAAGAAGACCTTGGTGCAGGGAGTGTGTCAGAGCTGCTATTTGGCAGGAAATTGTTCATTTCTGGGCTGTCAGAGCATGGAGCAGCGTTTCCCAGCAGAGAGGCTGCTCTGTGCAGGATCCCAGCAGCTGGAAATGGATGGAAATGGATCCCTGGCCAGGAGCAGGTCCCAGGGAGAGCGATGGGCAATAACTGGGGGCTGGGGGAGGCACTGTGAGCACAGCCTGGCCCTGGAGTGTTGCCTTGAAAAGGATTAGCAGTGAAAAAACAGCAACAAGACACTCTCCTGCTTGGTGCAGGAAAAAGCAATTTATTAAAAGAAGCCATTGCCTTAAATAAGGCAGTTTGTGCAAAACAAAATACAGACAGATCATTGGTCAGAGACAGAGACACCTCTTCTCCCTGGCTTTCCAGGGACCCTGCAGGTGATTATCTCTGCTATGATTCTTTCTCTTGGGTTTACAATAAAGAAGGAACCTCTAGCCTGGGAAAAATCCTAGCTGAGGCCGAGAAAGTTTCATGGCCTGAGAAAAATACTCAGAAATTGAGAAAAAGGCCTGGCAGCTTTTGCCCAGGCCTTCAGCAGTGCCCACACTGGAGCAGCTCAGAGTGGCACCTGAGCTCACCTGCACCAGGGGAGGCATGGGCAGCTCCTTCCCCGGGCTGGGGGGGCTGCACCCCACAACTGACCCGAAGGGCTGCCCTGGGGTGGGAGGGTTAAAGCCTCTTTGGGGGAGCCCCAGGTGAGTGTGGAGGCTCCAGGGGCCCCAGGATGTGCCAGCACAGGGAGCTGCACCCAGCACAGAACCCTCCTGCTCCTAAACCCTGGGAAAACCCGGGGCATCATCTGCAGGGGCAGCTCTGACCCCACTCCTGCCAGGAGGGGACAGCCAGGGGGACTTTGGGATCTGCTCCAGGGAACAGGGACAGGAGAGGGAACGGCCTCAGGCTGGGCAGGGAGGCTCAGGGGGGTTTTGGGAGCAGTTCTTCACCAGGATTGCCCAGGGCAGGGCTAGTGCCCCTGCCCGGGGGCATTTACAGCCCTGGGATGTGGCACTTGGGGACAGGGGCAGTGCTGGCCTGGGCAGGGCTGGGGCAGGTTGAGCTCGGTGGTTTCAGGGGCATTTTCCAACCTCACTGTCTCAGATTCCCTCAGGAGCAGCAAAGCGTTTCTTTGCAAAACTGAAGATCAGAACCAGATCTCTGAGCAGCTTTTCATTTTTAAAGGAATGCTCTTGCATTTGAAAAGGATTGACAAGACTGCAGGGGGAGAAGAAGAAACAAAACTAATCTCAGAAACACACCTGAAAACCTGAACTGGCACTTCCCATTGCAGATGTTCTCCCAGCTCCAGGTCCAGCCACAACCACACAGGAGAAGTTCCTGCTTCTCCTGCTCTTCATTTCTGCAGCTCTCCCAGCCCTGACCCTGCTGCTCTGACTTTAACACCTTTTGATTGACGCTTCCCAAACCTGTTCACACTCCCACCCTCTGGGCTGGTTTTAGCACAAGAGCATCGCTCACTTGGCTTTATCCTGCTCCCTCTTTGGTGCTTGTTCCGCGGAGAGTTTGCGGAGAGGAAATAAATCTCCTGCTTTGCCCTTCCTTTGGCAGGGCCTGGCCCTGTCCGGGGTCCCTGGAGCTCTGGGGGTCACTGGGGTCCCCTGGATGTGGCACCTCAGTGGTCCAGGGTACAGAAGGGAGCCCTGAAACAGAATTCCAGAGCAGCTGTGGCTGCCCCTGGATCCCTGGCAGTGCCCAAGGCCAGGCTGGCACTGGGACAGTGGGAGGGGTCCCTGCCCATCCAGGGGTGGGATTTGAGGCCTTGGAGGTTCATTCCAACCCAAATAAATCCCGGATTCTGCCATTTCAAGGCTGTGCTGGACCTCCACTCTTCCAAAATGAGGCTTTTCCATTCCCAGAGATGCTCACCATGGGGTGCAGATCTCGCCCTGTTGTCACAGGACTCCAGGTTCAGATTTTGGAGCCATTCTGGGGAGGCTGAGGCAGCATTTCAGCCCTGGAGTGGCTGGCAGAGCTCAGCCCCAGCTCCGAGCACTGCCAGGCACTCCTCTGCTGGCTCTGAGGGTTTGTCAGTGACTGATCAACCAGCGAGTGCCAGAACGTGAGAGATGTGTGGCAGAAAGGAGGTTAGTGAGTTTTTCCTTTTCTTCTTTTTTCCTTTCCTAGATAAAGGGATGAAAACACATGATTAAGAGTAATGTGAGAACTACAGGCCTGATCTTCTGCTCCTGCCTTTGCACATCCTTTTCATCTGAAGAGCTCCTGCAGCAGCTGATGGAGCTGCCCTGGTGAAATGTGAGGAGAGCACAGCTTCTCCCGAGGAACGTGGCACGAATTCAAAGTGATCAGCAGGATGAAAAGGGCACAACGTGATATTTAGTGCTGGTGTTGTTTAAAGGGCAGGGGTGAGGCTGGCGCTGCAGCCCAGGCAGAGCCCACCCTGTCCCTGGCAGGGCTGCCCTGGGGCTGGGCTGGGCGTTTTGGTGCTTTGGGGCTGGGGAGCAGTGAGGGACCCCGGGAGGGACCCCGCCGGTGCCTGGTGCAGGTTCCTTCCTTGACTCACGTGGCTCTTTAAATTTGGGTGTAAAGTCTCCAGGAGTGTCCCCCTGCCATGGCAGGGACCCCTCCCACTGTCCCAGTGCCAGCCTGGCCCTGGCACTGCCAGGACCCAGGGGCAGCCACAGCTGCTCTGGGGATTCCAGCCCAGCCAGGAATTCCCAATTCCCACCCGTCCCTGCCATCCCCTGTGTCCTGTCCTTGTCCTTGTCCCCAGTTTTCCACAAAACCTCTCAGAGCCGTGACCAGCACAGCCCCAAATCCAGCCTGGGGGGTGAGCACAGCCCCAAATCCGGGGTGGACGGTCCCAGAGCTCAGATCTTACCCTGGCTGGGCACAGGGATGGTGAGCAGCAAATCCCGGCCCAGCAAATTCCTGGGAAGGGCGTGGGGGGAGCAGCTCCTGTCCGAGCCCGGCAGGATTTGGGAAGGAGCCCCGGGGCTCGGAGAGGCGCTCTGGGAGCGCAGCCCCATCCCCGGGGCCCTGTCCCCGCGGAAAGGGTTAATGGCTGCGGCGTAATTAGCGCAATGAATGAACATCCGTGCGCTTGGGGGTAAATCCGGACAGCGATCGGTTCTGCTTCCCATTAGCTCCGCATCGATTCTCCCGGAGCTCCGTCAGCCCTGCCACAGCAACCGGGGCTGCTTCCAGCGGGGAGTGTCCCCAGAGTGTCCCTGTCACCGAGAGTGTCCCTGTCCCCAGGGAATGTCCCTGTCCTAGAGAGTGTCCCTGTCCCTAGAGAGTGTCCCTGTCCCCGAATGTCCCTGTCCCCAGAGTGTCCCTGTCCCCAGGGAATGTCCCTGTCCCCGAGAGTGTCCCTGTCCCCGAGAGTGTCCCTGTCCCCTGGGAGTGTCCCTGTCCTAGAGAGTGTCCCTGTCCCCGAGTGTCCCTGTCCTAGAGAGTGTCCCTGTCCCCAGGGGATGTCCCTGTCCCCGAGAGTGTCCCTGTACCCAAGAGTGTCCCTGACCCCAGGGAGTGTCCCTGTCCTAGAGAGTGTCCCTGTCCTAGAGAGTGTCCCTGTCCCCAGGGAGTGTCCCTGTCCCCGAATGTCCCTGTCCCCAGGGGATGTGCCTGTACCCAAGAGTGTCCCTGTCCCCAGGGGCGATGTGCCTGTCCCCGAGAGTGTCCCTGTCCCCGGGAGTGTCCCTGTCCCCGAGAGTGTCCCTGTCCCCAGGGAGTGTCCCTGTCCCCAGGGGATGTGCCTGTTCCCAAGAGTGTCCCTGTCCCCGGGGAATGTCCCTGTCCCCGGGAGTGTCCCTGTCCCCAGGGGATGTGCCTGTTCCCAAGAGTGTCCCTGTCCCCGAGAGTGTCCTGTCCCCAAGAGTGTCCCTGTCCCCAGGCAATGTCCCTGTCCCCAGGGAATGTCCCTGTCCCCAAGGAATGTCCCTGTCCCCAAGAGTGTCCCTGTCCCCAGACAATGTCCCTGTCCCCGGGGAATGTCCCTGTCCCCAGGGAATGTCCCTGTCCCCGAGAGTGTCCCTGTCCCCAGAAAATGTCCATGTCCTTAGGGAGTGTCCCTGTCCCCAGGAGTATCCCTGTCCCCAAAAGTGTCACTGTCCCCAAGAGTGTCCCTGTCCCCAGGGGATGTGCCTGTTACCAAGAGTGTCCCTGTCCTTAGGGAATGTCCCTGTCCCCAGGGAGTGTCCCTGTCCCCAGGAAATGTCCCTGTCCCCAAGAGTGTCCCTGTCCCCAGAAAATGTCCATGTCCTTAGGGAGTGTCCCTGTCCCCAGGGAGTGTCCCTGTCCTAGAGAGTGTCCCTGTCCCCAGGAGTATCCCTGTCCCCAACAGTGTCACTGTCCCCAAGAGTGTCCCTGTCCCCGGGGAATGTCCCTGTCCCAGGCAATGTCCCTGTCCCATGGAATGTCCCTGTTCCTCGACCATCAACCTGTTGCATACTCATTGACCCTCATGCATTATTCAAAATCACCCCCCAACCTCTAAATAAACTTTTTTTTGTGGCACCATCCTGTCGCCCACTCCCTGATCAATAAATTCCTTCCCTGGAGTTCTGGTTATCTTCACCCAGACAGGACAATCCGAGACTGTGAAGAATATTCTGATTACCATTCTCAGAGTCAGTTACATCACCAAAAGCTTTTTACATCACCATGTTGCAGTCCAAGAAAAAAAAAAACAAAAAACATTTATCACGTTGCTATTTCTAAGTTTTGTTAACAGCAGAACTAAAAGAAACTACGCTCATACAGCAAAGTTTCCCAACTTATAGACACAGCTTTCATTTAATACTGGTGAAAAGCCGATAATATAAAATGTTTTCTGTCACTGCCCCTCAGCCTGCACTTCCCTGCCCCTCCCAGAGATCTCCAGCAGCTCCTGCTGAGCTGCTCGTGGCCACCCCTCCCTCAGCCCGCTCTGCACTTTTCACTTCGCTCCATTTGGGAAATTCAGCCTTTTTCTCACTCGTCCTTTTCACTCTGAAGTGCTCTTTAGCCTGAAACATCTTGTTCCGCAGGAAGGGATGGTTTTTGTGCATCATCTGTGAAAAGTGCCATCCTGGTCACCGTAACCTCTGGTATTCCTGGAATTCTCCGAGTAAATGGCAGCGTCTCTCCCTGCCAGCCAGCAATCACCGTCACACACGAGTTCTGTGCTGCAGAGCTCTCCTGCTGTATATTTGGGGGGAATAATCACAGGTAAAACCTGTCTCTGGACATTAATTCTCTTTAGAGATCTGTTCCAAAGCACAGGTAGTAATTTTTGTGTTTTAACATTTATCATTCTGTGGAAAGCACATCATTATGCGGGAAGGACTCAATTCACAGATTTTTTTTTTTTAATCCTCTAGGTTTCTTTTTAGAACTTCTAGAACTTTAGGTCTGAAGTTAAAAAAAAAAAATAATAAATATATATATATATATGTACAGAGCCTGGAATGAGAGCACTTTAGCTCAAAAAATAAGAGAATACCAGGAGAGCCTGAGGGGCGAGCACCCCATCTCCAGGCTGGGGGTGCTGCTTCCCCTGCTGCTCCCCCCGAGGCCACTGCCCGGCCAGGGCCAGGCATGTGCCAGGCAGGCACCTGTGGGACTGTGCCCAGGGCTGGCTCAGGACCCTCTGGACACAGCCCTGCTGGGCAGGATGGGCACGGGGACAGCCCCAGGTGTGACCTGTGAGAGGCTGGGGACAGCCCCAGGTGTGACCCACATGGACTGGGGACAGCCTCAGGTGTGACCTGTGTGAGAACAGGGACAGCCCCAGGTGTGCCCTGTGTGAGCTCAGGGACACCCCAGGTGTGCCCTGTGTGAGCTCAGGGACAGCCCCAGGTGTGCCCTGTGTGAGCTCAGGACAGCCCCAGGTGTGCCCTGTGTGAGCTCAGGGACACCCCAGGTGTGTCCTGTGTGAGCTCAGGGACACCCCAGGTGTGACCTGTGTGAGCTCAGGACAGCCCCAGGTGTGACCTGTGTGAGCTCAGGGACAGCCCCAGGTGTGCCCTGTGTGAGCTCAGGACACCCCCGGTGTGATCCATGGGCAGCCAGGCCGAGCTGGCCGGAGCTCGGACACGCAGGTGGCAGCAGGAGAGCTGCCCCGGCGCGGGGAGCACAAAGGGTTTCTCTGTGGCTCAGAGCAGCAGCTGCCCTCAGCCCTGAGGGCCCTGCCCGGAGTGCTCTCGCTGCCAGCGCTCCCCAGAGCTGATCACAGTCATCATTTGCCACTGAAAATGGCATAAAACATTCATGGCACGGCTGATATTTAAAGATCACTGTAGAACATCCCTAATAACTGCTGTAATTCAGGGAAGCAGCAGAAACCGACACACTCAGAGAGAGGAGATAACGGAGCAGAGCAGCACTGCAGCGAGCGCTGCTCATTAGTCCTGCCAAATCCGGGCAGGAATCACACCTGTGTGCCTGGAGCACACCTGTGTTAGTGCAGGAATCACACCTGTGTGCCTGGAGCACACCTGTGCTGGGGCAGGAATCACACCTGTGTGCTGGAGCACACCTGTGCTGGGGCAGGAATCACGCCTGTGTGCCTGGAGCACACCTGTGTTAGTGCAGGAATCACACCTGTGCTGGGGCAGGAATCACACCTGTGTGCTGGAGCACACCTGTGCTGGGGCAGGAATCACACCTGTGCTGGGGCAGGAATCACACCTGTGTGCCTGCAGCACACCTGTGCTGGGGCAGGAATCACACCTGTGTGCTGGAGCACACCTGTGTTAGTGCAGGAATCACACCTGTGTGCTGGAGCACACCTGTGCTGGGGCAGGAATCACACCTGTGTTAGTGCAGGAATCACACCTGTGTGCCTGGAGCACACCTGTGCTGGGGCAGGAATCACACCTGTGTGCTGGAGCACACCTGTGTTAGTGCAGGAATCACACCTGTGTGCCTGGAGCACACCTGTGTTAGTGCAGGAATCACAACTGTGTGCTGGAGCACACCTGTGTTAGTGCAGGAATCACACCTGTGTGCATGGAGCACACCTGTGTTAGTGCAGGAATCACACCTGTGTTAGTGCAGGAATCACACCTGTGTGCATGGAGCACACCTGTGCTGGGGCAGGAATCACACCTGTGTGCCTGGAGCACACCTGTGTTAGTGCAGGAATCACAACTGTGTGCTGGAGCACACCTGTGTTAGTGCAGGAATCACACCTGTGTGCCTGGAGCACACCTGTGTTAGTGCAGGAATCACAACTGTGTGCTGGAGCACACCTGTGTTAGTGCAGGAATCACACCTGTGTGCATGGAGCACACCTGTGTTAGTGCAGGAATCACACCTGTGTGCCGGGGGCACACCTGTGCTGGGGCAGGAATCACACCTGTGTGCCTGGAGCACACCTGTGTTAGTGCAGGAATCACACCTGTGTTAGTGCAGGAATCACACCTGCCTGGAGCACACCTGTGTTAGTGCAGGAATCACACCTGTGTGCCTGGAGCACACCTGTGCTGGGGCAGGAATCACACCTGTGTGCCCGGAGCACACCTGTGTTAGTGCAGGAATCACACCTGTGTTAGTGCAGGAATCACACCTGCCTGAAGCACACCTGTGTTAGTACAGGAATCACACCTGTGTTAGTGCAGGAATCACACCTGTGCTGGGGCAGGAATCACACCTGCCTGAAGCACACCTGTGTTAGTACAGGAATCACACCTGTGCTGGAGCAGGAATCACACCTGCCTGGAGCACACCTGTGTTAGTACAGGAATCACACCTGTGCTGGGGCAGGAATCACACCTGCCTGAAGCACACCTGTGTTAGTACAGGAATCACACCTGTGCTGGGGCAGGAATCACACCTGCCTGGAGCACACTTGTGTTAGTACAGGAATCACACCTGTGCTGGGGCAGGAATCACACCTGCCTGGAGCACACCTGTGTTAGTGCAGGAATCACACCTGCCTGAAGCACACCTGTGTTAGTACAGGAATCACACCTGCCTGAAGCACACCTGTGCTGCAGCCGGCCTCCTCCTGGCAGGGGAGGTGCAGAACAGAAAGATTTAGAATTAAAGGTTTTAGAATATAGTGATATATATATAAAGCAAGATGGAGGTTTTTGGAGTGGAGATTTTGTCCTTTTTCACCTTCTTCTTCACGGGTTTGGGTGATTTTGTGTGATTGGATAGAAAATTCCACATTTGTGGGCCATGGGTGGCTGGTTAGTGGGTTAAAAGTAAAAATAATTTAGGTGTCATTTCCTAATTGGACAGTTTTCCCTTAGAAGGCCTTGCAGAGAGAGGTGCAGCTCCATTTCTGTTTGTGAGCTTGAGGTGCTGCAGAGCTCAGGGTTTGTGGGGCTGTAAGATGGAGCAGGACTAACAAACACCTGAGTCTGAACAGCAAATGCCATCTCATCATTTAATCCCGCTCCTGGAAAGAGGGAAGATAAAACAGCCCCAGCCTTGTTTCTCGCCTGGACTCGGGAGCTGTGCCAGGAAATCGGGGTGAGACCCAGGGCTGAGGACTCCCAACCTCCCCAGGCCCCGTTCAATGCTCTCCCACTTTCTCTCCGGAGTGCAAAAGGATGGAAAGGAGACTGGGCTCAGGGTGTGGGGGCAGCTCTGCCTCCTGCCCAGCTCTGCTCCAGCCCAGGCCAGGCAAAACCCAAAACCATGTCAGAATGGGAAATGTATTGTGGAAACCACTGAGAGCAGGCACCCAAACCCAAGCTGGCTTTTCTATTGTTCAGTCAGTGAGGAGCTGGAGGGAAACTTTGTGAAATGGCACTCCTGTCTCACAGAAGTGCTTTCTAAACAGGAAATCAGCTCCTTTCTCCTCTGGGGCTTAATACACTCTTCAGTTCTGGTTTCTCTCACCGTACATAAAGCTTTTCCCTCAACTTGGAGCCACAGAAATTGTTGCATCACTGCTGATAAAGCCAGATGCTCACAGTTATTCAGGATAAAGTGTCTTTTTAATAGCTGGCATCATTAACTACAGACAGTTCAAAACTCCAGAAGAGCTGTAATAGTAATAAATTGTTCAGGAAAAGCAGGCAATTGATATAACTGCTTCCAAAGTAGTGAGGCAAAGGAAAATGGGCTTTGAGAGCACTGAGTGAGTCACAGTACATCATCCCCAGCTCAGAAAAACACCGGATTTAGTCCCTGGGAGGAACACACTCTTAGAGTGAGCAGCTGCAGAGGATTCCTGGCACTCACCTGAGGGTATGGCAGCCAGAGGGAACCTGGTTATTCCTGGAGAGATTCTGGTTATTCATGGAGGGATTCTGGTTATTATTGCAGGGATCCTGGTTATTCTTGGAGAGATTCTGGTTATTCATGGAGGGATTCTGGTTATTCATGGAGGGATTCTGGTTATTATTGAAGGGATCCTGGTTATTCTTGGAGAGATTCTGGTTATTCATGGAGGGATCCTGGTTATTCATGGAGGGAACCTCGCTATTCCTGGAGGAATTCTGGTTATTCATGAAGGATTTCTGGTTATTCATGGAGGGATCCTGGTTATTAATGGAGGATTTCTGGTTATTCATGGAGGATTTCTGGTTATTCTTGGAGGGATCCTGGTTATTCATGGAGGGATTCTGGTTATTCATGGAGGGATCCTGGTTATTAATGGAGGATTTCTGGTTATTCATGAAGGGATTCTGGTTATTATTGGAGAGATTCTGGTTATTCATGGAGGGATCCTGGTTATTCATGGAGGGATCCTGGTTATTCTTGGAGGGATTTTGGTTATTCTTGAAGGGATTCTGGTTATTCATGGAGGGATTCTGGTTATTCATGGAGGATTTCTGGTTATTCATGGAGGATTTCTGGTAATTCATGGAGGGATTCTGGTTATTCATGGAGGATTTCTGGTTATTCATGGAGGGATTCTGGTTATTCATGGAGGATTTCTGGTTATTCATGGAGGGATTCTGGTTATTCATGGAGGATTTCTGGTTATTCTTGGAGGGATCCTGGTTATTCTTGGAGGGATTGTGTTTATTCATGGAGGGATCCTGGTTATTCATGGAGGGATCCTGGTTATTCATGGAGGGATTCTGGTTATTCATGGAGGGATCCTGGTTATTCATGGAGGGATTTCTGGTTATTCATGGAGGGATCCTGGTTATTCATGGAGGATTTCTGGTTATTCATGGAGGGATCCTGGTTATTCATGGAGGGATTCTGGTTATTCCTGGAGGGATCCTGGTTATTCATGGAGGATTTCTGGTTATTCATGGAGGGATTCTGGTTATTCATGGAGGGATCCTGGTTATTCACCACTGCTCCCCACCCCAGGGCTCTTTCCCAAATGGGAGCAGCAGCTCCACACTGAGCAGAGCTACCCCCACCCCACAACCCCAAACCTGCTCCTCCAGCTCCCCCATGGCTGGGAAAAGATCCAGGTTTTCCCTGGATTGGGTCAGATTCAGATGAAACCACTGGATGTTCTCCCACCCTCACCTGTTTCTGCAAGGTGACCAATCACCCCAAACAGCACCACACAAGAGCCTGGGCCCGGGCTGGAGGCCAGGCTTTGCTCTGGCACCTCCCAGTGCCTCCCCTCAGCCCCGGGCACTCCTGGACAAGGAGCTCGGGCGCTGGCTGGGGGCATGCCCACGCTGGACACCCAGCCCCCCTCAGGACACCCATTGCCAAGGAGCCCTGTGTGCTCCACACCCACATTCTGACTGCAGCTGTGGGGAAATTCCCTCAGCAGGACACTCAGGGCTGCAGCTGAGCTTCAAACTCGCAGGAATAACATGAGAGTCCCCGTTCTGGATGGGGATCTGCAGGCCTCCTGTCCTGGCTCGCAGAGCAGGGTGTGCCAGCAGTGTGTGTTCTGTCACCAGCTGTAAAACCAGCTGGGGCAGTGCCCCTGATCTCCTGGCACATATTCTCTGCTCATGGGCCAGCTTTAAACCAGCTGGGCAATCATCTTTATCTTCCCACAGCCCATCCTCCCTCCAGGAGATATCTCCTGTTCATGGCCACGTGAGTCCCAGGGCATGGCTGATAAAATTCCATCATCCCACTGGGAGATGCTCCAGCCAGGGCAGGAGCCAAGCCTTTCCTACCCAGATCAAAACTGAGATTTGGACACCAAGGCACCTTCTTCCCACTGGATTCCAGAGGAAAACCAGACCTTTGCACATCATCCCTGGAGCTTCAGAGGAAACTGCACCTTCTCCAGGAGCACTGCTCCAGCTGAACCACATCTGCCCCTGCAGGAGGATGCAGCCACCATGGAATGGGACTGCTGCCAACACCCTGCCTGACTGACGGGTGTCAGCTTGGATTCTGACTCTGGCAGGGTTTGGGACTGTTCTGTGTAATACTGCATTTCTATTTTAATGTTCCTAGTAAAGAACTGTTATTCCTAATTCCCATCTCTTTGCCTGAGAGCCCCTTAATTTCAAAATTATAATAATTTGGAGGGAGGGGGTTTACATTCTCCATTTCAAGAGAGGAAATTCCTTTCTTAGCAAACACCTGTCTCTCAAACCAAGACACCTCCCTACAGTGCACCCCAGGAAATACCCAGAGCCATCCCCTCCATGGAGGACCTGGGGGTGCCAGAAAGATCCCCCATGGTTCTTCAGGCTGTGAAAACCCCCTCAGCCTCTCCTCACTCCTTCCTGGGATCCAGCTTCATTCTTCCGGGTTGAGGAATTCTAGAACATGTCTGATTGTCCCAGCTTCTTTCAGAGAGATACTCAATTGTAGCTTCTTTTTGTCCCTGTACATAGCAGAAAAAAGGCAAAGGTGAGGGAGGTCTGACCAAATCGTGTCAGGGCTGCACCACAGGAACATCCCAGAGCCATGAAACTGTCTGTGGACTGGGCTGCTGTGGATCAAGGAGGTTCTGATCAGCTGCTGGTGTTTGGCAGCAGAGGGAGAAAAGAAACAATGGGATGGATCCCACTGATTGATGAATGGGAAAAGAGATTTGCTTTTACAAACAAACTGCAGGTTTGCTGGTAAATGAAATTGGATATTGAAAGATGAAAGAAGCAATGGGGGGAAAATATGAATTCTCTAAGAATTAGAAATGAAAAGGGAGGGTTAACATGAGAGGGGAATCTCAGGTGTCAGGTGTTTGGGCAGTCTGTGCCTCTCAAGTGCCTCAGCCCATGGGGAAAGAGAGAGGGAAATGCAGGTGGGAAATTGGGATAAAAGGAGGCTGTGTGCTGCAAAAATCTGAGAGATCCCAGGGCAATGCCCCACGGCCTCTCCCTTTATTTGGATAAAGTAAAAGGACTCCTCTGTCTCCTTTGGACATGAACCTCTGGTGTTCATCCCACTGGCTCCAGCTGCTGCGGTCACAGACCCCTCCTGCAGGGCTCCCTCAGCCCAGGGCCTGGAGCAGCCCAGGGAGCTGGGAATTGTCCCCAGGTAGCCTTTCCTGCCCATCCAACCCCAGAAACTTCCAGCCCAGAAATGCCAATAGGAGATGCCACTTTAATTTACTTATTCCTCAGGAAAAGGTGAAAAACCCAGGAAGTGTCACAGTGCCAGAGAATCCCAACTCAGGGCTTTCACTGCACCTCCTAATTTGTTGTTTTGAGGAAGATCAATGCTGGGGATGTCTGTCAAAGTTATGGATGTGCTACTATTTGCAAATCAGTTCAGTGCATTTGCAGTCCCAGGAGAGATCTCTGTGCCAAGTTTACTCATTTTCCTCTCTGACAGAGAAGCACAAGGATCCTTCCCAGGATCTGCCTCAGGCTGGTGATGCCAGTGAAATTCCTCATGGGCAGGAGCAGCCCTGTGCTGCTGGGAAAGCAAATTAAACTCGGGGCTTGCCCCTGCTGTGTCCTTGCCCTGCAGAGGCGCAGGCAGAGGCAGCAACCCTGTCTGGGTAGCTCTGCACGGTGTCCCCAAGCACCAGGGACAGTGGCAGGGGTCTAAAGCTGGGATTAAAGGTCCCTTCCAACCCAAACCACCCTGGGATTCTGCCCCTGTGCTTAACCTGTGCCTAACCCTGGGAAATGCCATCGTTCCCTGACAGCCACAGGGCTGGGTGACAAAAAACCATCCCAGCTCCTCTCACACTGCCCTGTGCCTGGGAACAGCAGCTGGGCCTTGACCCAGGGCAGGGGGAGACACGAGGTGTTCCCAGGGAGGGTTTGGGACTGAACTCCCACCCCTGAGCTGCCCACAGGAGCCAACTGGGGCAGGACAGGGCTGCTCTGCAGGACAGGTCAGGGGGTTCAGAGGCAGCATCAACCCATTCTCTGCTCCTCCTGGAGCTCAGAGTCCATGTCCTCTCCAGCCTGGATCTCCTTTTTCTGAGACTGAGGATTCTGAACCTATTCCCATCTGCAGAGGCACAGCTGAGGCTGCAGAGCCACCCCGAGCTGCTCCGTGGCTGCAGAAGCCACAGCTCAGTGTGAACAAACAGCCAGGGAGGAGCTGGGGCACTGCCAGCACCCACAGGCGTGGCAAATGATGTGTTTGAGGAACTCCAACCTTACAGGCTCCAGAAGCACAGTAAGGAAAAAAAAGAATCCCAGAATTTTAGTGGAAAGAACATTAAATCCCAATGAAATCCCACCCAGTGTCCCCCTGCCGTGGCAGGGACACCTCCCACTGTCCCAGGTGCTCCAGCCCCAGTGTCCAGCCTGGCCTTGGGCACTGCCAGGGATCCAGGGGCAGCACAGGGCCTGCCCACCCTGCCAGGGAAGAAAATAAAATAACCCCCGAAGAGTGGTGCTGCTGTTTGCCTCCCAGGTAACCCACACTGGGGACGGTGGGGCTATTTTCTATTTCAGCAAGAAGCCTCTCACTGCTCTGTGCTGTGTTCCAGGAACACAATGACTCAGTTGCATGTGTCAGCTCGTCTGTCTCATTTTCAGGGGTATTTTTATCCTCCCAGTCCCAGGTTACATAACTGGGGTTTGCACAGGGCAGCTGGGCACAGCACAGCCCCAGCGTGCCCAGCCTGGGCAGGTGACACTTTTAATCAGGGCTGGCTCAGGCTGGGGAGGGGGCAGAGGGGGTGAGGAGAGGCTGGTTCACGTGGTGAGGGAGCTGAGGGAGATTGGAGCACTCAGGGCATTTCACTCGCTGGGAGCTCAGTAATTACATGACTCCAGGACCAGTCTCTTTATTAGGAAAATTGTTTATTAGGATTCTACAGCTGCAATCAATGCCAAACTGGCTCTGTCTCCCTGAAGGCTCCTCCAAAGCCTCTCCAGAGCTATTTTTGCCTCTGAGCCATACCCCACGCTGGTGCTGCCTACAGACAGAGCTATTTCAAAGTCAGGAGAACGAGAAAAACCCAACATTTCCATCAGGAGCACTCAGGTGAGCGCTGCCTGCTCGCTGCTGTACAGAGCAGCAGGAGCAGCCTCCTCTGGGAAAGGATCAACCAGGAAGAACTTACAAACATGAATGCTCAGATTCTGAGAATATGGAAACCATGAGCAAGATTGAAATGAAAACCACTTTTGAGATGCCAAACCTCAGTTACTGAATAACTAGAAGACAATGGGATGGCCAGCTGAAAGCAATCCCCTCTTGATAGAAACAATGCCTTCTGCTGGAGAGCAGCTCCAAAGGTCAGAGAAGACCTTGCCAGGGTCCAAAGAGCAGTTTTAAGAGCTTAAAGTGTAACACACTCTGGTAATGTAAGGATTCCTATAGGCTGTATGTAAATGCTACAGAATTTGTATCTGGTATTACATTGGTTAGTGGAAATTAGAATATTCATCATAGGAAGAAGATTCATTGTATTGCAAACAGGAAATTACTCTCTTATTCTCTTACTCTCTCTTACCTCTCTTGCTCCTCTTAGGGCTACCACCCCTCTCTTACCTTATTTCCTCACCCTCTCACCCTCTTATTTTCTTTCTCTTTCCCCCATTTTCTCATTGTCCTACTCTGGGCTGTGGCTGGCAGCTCTTAGCAGGGCTCTGCACACCCACACCCTTACAATAAATGCAACTGTAACTCCAGTTTACACAGAGCTCATGAGTTCTGTCCCTGAGCACCGTCCATCCCACACAAACACTCCCACAGCCTCCTGTCTGCCACCAGAATTATTTCCTTTGGCACCAGGGGCAGCTGGGCACGGAGCACCAGCCTTGTCCTGCTGCTGCACTGCTCAGCTCAGCCACAGGAGCAGAAAATATTCCTACAGATGGGCACGAGCCCTCTCTTGCCTCTGCTCAGAGGAACTCTGGGGTTCAGAGGAGCTTTGGGCAGCCACAGCCAGTGTGAGCATCATTTCGGGCCTGGCCCTAAACCCTCCTCTTCTGCCAGCCCAGCAGGGGACACCAACCCTGCTGGTCTGAAACCATCCCACACACAGGAGTCAGCTTAAGGACACAGATTCCAACCTGGCTTAAACCCAGAACTTTTAAAGATAAAATATTTTCAAAAATCTTTATTATTGTTTCTCCTTAAGTCTGGGCTGGGAATGCCCTGCTTTAGTTTCCAGCACTGAACACCATCACTGCTCCAGCAGCAGCTCCCACCCTTCTGCCAGCCTGTCCCGAGGGAGGGTCCCTCTGCCTCTCTGGTTCAGAAGTCTCCAGACCCTCGGGAAGTTTGGCAAAGTTATTCCCCTCCTGTCAGCAGCCCCCTCAAACACAGGCATCACAAACAGAAACACCTTCCCCCAGTCCCCCCGTGTACATTTTACCATTTACATGGAAGTTTGATTTAAAAAAGTAAAGAGAAAAAAACCCTAACCCTTCCCAAAACTTCACCACAGATAACAAAAACAAAACAAAACAAAAAACTCCAGTCCCCCCAAAAAACAAAGAAAAAACCCCATAAAAGCCCCCAAAATCTCAAACCCAAATTATGCTCATTACTCAGTGCTCTTTGGGGGTTTATGTCTCCCTATGCCTGGACAACATTTGATTCCATCCAGTCCTGGATGCCTCCATGCAGAAGAGGCTGTTGCAGGGATAAATCCTTTCTCCAGCCCAGGTTTGGGGCTGCCAGAGCTGCTGATCCAGGAAAGGAGCTGCAGCCCTGGATGGGAGCAGCCCAGAAAGTTCTCCCAGGAGCAGGAACATTGCTGTGAGACAACGAGGAACAGAGTGAAGGGATTTTCCTAAACCTGACCAACTTCAGCTCACGCTGTTCCAGGAAACACGACTGGCACAAAGAGAATTCCCTCCTGATCTGTCTTTGGGGATTTTCTTGTCATCTTTTCCTTGCATTTTCAAGTGTTTCCCTTCTCTCCTGTCACTGAAGCTGTGTAGTGAGACATTTTATTTACATGGATAGAATAAGCTAATTACCCTTCCTTATGCATTTCCAAACAATCCATCCATTTTAATTGGATTAGATCAGAACTGGATGCAGGATGCCAGGCACAGCCCAGCTCCTCTAGAAAAGCTCAGGAAAGCACAGAGGGAAGAGGAAATACAGGATAAAGCAGGACAAGAACCCTCTACAAAGCAGTGCAGCCAAGGGATCCTTCTCAGACTTCCCAGGAATTCTGTTTTCACTCCCTGCTCTCCAGAACTGTCACATTCCTGCTTTGGACAGCAGGAATTTGGGAAACACTGGTTTATTTGCTTGCTTAGGTGCTTGTTTGTTTTGGGGTGTTTTGGGTTTTGGTTTTGGTTTTGTTTGTTTTGGGGTTTTTTTGGTTGGTTGATTTTATAGTTTTTGTGTGGTTTTTGTTTCTTTCATTAATTTTTTTTGTTATTTTTGTTGTTTTGGGGGGTTTGGGTTATGGCTTTTGGTGGGGTTTTTTTTGGTTGGATTTTTTAGTTTTTTTTGGTTTTGTTTTTGTTTGGGTTTTTTTTTTTATTTGGTTGGTTTTTGCTGTTTTTGTTGTGTTGTTGTTTTGTTTGTTTGTTTCCCATTATCACACAGGAAAGAATCACACAGGAAGAGAATCTTTTGATTTTCCTCAATCTCTCCATGAGGATCATTCCAGAATCTCTGGATTTTCCTCAATCTCTCCATGAGGATCATTCCAGAATCTCCTGATTTTCCTCAATCTCTCCATAAAGATAATTCCAGAATCTCCTGATTTTCCTCAACCTCTCCATGAGGATCATTCCAGAATCTCTGGATTTTCCTCAATCTCTCCATCAGGATCGTTCCCCTGCTTTGAGTTCTTCCCCTCCCGGGACAATTTGCTCAGTGTTTGACCCTTCACCCTCAGCTCTTGGGGCTCCTGCCTCACCTGGGCCTTTCCTCCCTGGCTCCCTCCACTTGCAGGAGCCTTTGCAGCTCCTGGGGCTCATCCGAGGCTCCAGGATGTTCTGTGGGTCTCTGCTTTAAACTTCCCCCTAACTGACAGAGATTTATTCCCTGTTCCTCATTCAGGAGAGAATTTTCAGCTGGAAGAGCCCAGCAGTGCCCAATCCCTCCAGGGCAGAGCAAAGGCTCAGGGGTTGTAAGGAACTGTCCAAAGACATTGTCCAAAAAGCTCCTGGGGCATTCATCACCCTGTAGGATCCTGCTCCAGCTCCCCCCGAGCTGGTGCCTCTCTGCTTTCCAAACAGCTGCAAAATTAATTTTTTATAATATATAAAATGTAAAATAAAATGCTCCATACAAATGGAGCAAATGTTGGGGGATCAGAGCTGCACTGCTGGGCTGGGCACAGGGCAGGAGCTGCTGTGTGTTCTGTGCCTTGTCCTTCACAGACCCATCCCAGGCTGCAAGACCTGAGGAAAGGCATCCCTGTCAGTTTTAGGATCCCCTCTGGGCTCAGCCTCCCAGGCTGCTGTGTGCTGGCCAGCAGCTGCAGTAACGTGGGCATACACTGAAATGTCTTGTAACCCAATTTGCAGCAGGTGAGTGATTGCTCTGCTCCAAAGCCTTCCATTCTCCTTCCTTATTTCTCAGAGCAGATACTTATTATAATACAGGTTATTAAACATCAAAGGTTTACCTTGTCTTGAGACGATTTAGCTTCTTTTAGAGGCCTATAAATGTTTTATTGGGCATGGTTCTGAATAAATATTCAATTGCAGGTGAGATCAGCACTCGTGTGCTGGAGCTTCCAGAGCTGCATGAAAAGGCCACCTTAATTCCCCAAAATCCAGCTGTGCCAGGGCTGGACAGCCCTTTCCACGGGCGAAATTCCCCAAAATCCAGCTGTGCCAGGGCTGGACAGCCCTTTCCATGGCGAAATTCCCCAAAATCCAGCTGTGCCAGGGCTGGACAGCCCTTTCCACGGCAAAATTCCCCAAAATCCAGCTGTGCTAGGGCTGGACAGCCCTTTCCACGGGGAAATTGCCCAAAATCCAGCTGTGCCAGGGCTGGACAGCCTTTTCAATTCCCCAAAATCCAGCTGTGCTAGGGCTGGACAGCCCTTTCCATGGCGAAATTCCCCAAAATCCAGCTGTGCTAGGGCTGGACAGCCCTTTCAATTCCCCAAAATCCAGCTGTGCCAGGGCTGGACAGCCCTTTCCATGGGGAGATCCCCCAAAATCCAGCTGTGCTAGGGCTGGACAGCCCTTTCCATGGCGAAATTCCCCAAAATCCAGCTGTGCTAGGGCTGGACAGCCCTTTCAATTCCCCAAAATCCAGCTGTGCCAGGGCTGGACAGCCCTTTCCATGGGGAGATCCCCCAAAATCCAGCTGTGCTAGGGCTGGACAGCCTTTTCAATTCCCCAAAATCCAGCTGTGCCAGGGCTTTGAGCTCAGGAGCTCAGTTTAGCTGGGGCTCCCCCAGGAAGGGTCACATTTCCCAGGGACAGGTCCCAGCCCCAGTGCTGCTGGAAGCAGCTCAGCACACTGCAAAGTCCTTCATTTACACCAGGAAATTATTGTCAAGTATCAAAACGTTGGGATGAATTTTCTCTTCGTGGTCAATGACACTTTTTATTGCATTTTGTGCAATGAGGAATCCCAGGATGGATTGGGTTAAAGGGACCTTAAATCCCCACCCAGTGCCAGCCCCTGCCATGGCAGGGACACCTCCCACTGTCCCAGTGTCCAGCCTGGCCTTGGGCACTGCCAGGGATCCAGGGCAGCCACAGCTGCTCTGGCAATTCCAGCCCAAACAGGAATTCCCAATTCCCAGTATCTGCCCTTGTAGGGGTTGATTGTTGGTTGGACAGACGCTGGACAGACTCAGGAGCTCACTATTTTCTGTTTTTCAGGTTTGTATTTTATTATAAGGCGTGGGTGCAAGAGAGAGTGTAGAGCATGGAGAGTGATAAGTAAGAGATAAGAGCAAGGGGGTTCAGAGAGATCTTAGAGAGAGAGAGATTAGAGAGCAATTTTCCATTTACAATCCAATCAGTATTCTTCTATGATGAATATTCTAATTTCCAATAACCAATCTAATACAATATACTAATTTCCTAATATTTGCATGCAACCTATAGGAATCACTAAATTCCCATGTTTTATGGCTTTCTTATCTGTAACCCTTATCTTCAGACCTTTCCTGCCAGGCTTGGGACAGGATGTCTGTTGGTTCTTTGCCATTTGTGGCATTTGGTATCATCTAAACAAAGGAAGAGGCCTCAAACCTTCACATGACAATTTTCAGTGTCTATGTCAAAGATTACCAACATCTCTATTTCAGAACTACTTGCTAGGCACTCATGAGATTTTTCTACTCCCTCCCCAACATGCCCTGGCACCACCACAGCCATTCACCTCTGCTGCTGAGTGCAACTGCCAAACAAAGAACTCTTTAAGAATTCAGATTTATTACCTCTGGTTTCTCTTGGCCAAGCAGGAAAGAGTCTCTAAGCAAGTAATTGGCTATGAAGCCTAACTGAGCAGTATTTATTTCCCTTTAATTGCAGCTGAATGATTAGAAATGCTGTTCAGGCTGTTGTGCTCCCCTCTGCTCCTGCACCAGCTCGAACCATGGTGGGTTATTTTATTATTTTATAAAGCTCACACCTCCTCGGGATAACGAGACTCATCCTCATCTCTCCAGCTCTCATTGCTGCGCTCTCTTTTCTGAATCAGTAACTTTGATGTGCATTTGTTTGCAGACTTTTATGCCTTGTGAGTGATCTCTGTTTTTTTAACTTTGAATACCTAATTTTTAATGAGTTTAATGAGCAGGATGTGCAGTTTTCTACACAGACACACACAACTCAAATGTGCTGCAATGCACTCTGGAATGGAAATGTGCTCTACAGACAGCCCAAACCAGGATCTATTTCCTTCTGCTTTCATCAGAGAGAAATAATTTTCTATTTGACTGATAATTGACTCAACTGCCCAGAAATAGACATTCCAAGGACTTCCCAGAAAGTGCTTAATTGAATCTTTTCTCCACTGTTCCTAAGTGTGAAAAATTCACTTTCCCATGGACGTGCAGTGGCCATTTGGGGCCTCAGTGCCCGGGGGCTGAGTGATTTACACTCCCAGGTGCCAGCCAGGAGCTGCCCTTGCCTGGGAGTCCGTGCCCTGAATGCTGGGCTGGGTCCTCTCCTCTCCTCTCCTCTCCTCTCCTCTCCTCTCCTCTCCTCTCCTCTCCTCTCCTCTCCCCGTGCACAATCAGCTCCTTCTCCTGCAGTATATTTATTATTCATCCCCTCTCCTGGCAGTGAGGATGTCTCAGGCTGACACTTTGTAGGACACGAGGAGCGTTTTGTCGTTGGAATATCCTCCCTCTCCTCCCTTGCAGATGATCTCACTGAGAGGAGGACTTCCAGCAGCAGGAGCACCTGTGCCAGGACTGGCTGGAGCAGCAGGGGACACAGCCCTGCACAAAGCGGGATCAGTTCCGGATTTCCTGCCCCTGAAAGGACAGAGCTGGTGCCTCCCCTTGGCTTTCAGCTGGCATCGAAAGGACCCTGTTCCCTGTCGCTGCACCATTTCCCCCAATGCCCGGGGCTCCAGGACAGCGCACCTGTCCCGGGTGGGCAGGGACGCGCGGGCTCCTCCCCGAGCTGGCACCGCGAACATCCCCGTGCCCCTGCGCCCCTCCCTGCTGGGAGCAGGACGGGGACCGGCCTCGAGCTGCGCAGGGAGGTTTGCAGTGCCCACCCTGGGGGTGGCACTCCGAGCTCCGGGCTGGGGACAGGGTGGCGATGGGACTCCATGGGCTGGGAGGGCTTTTCCCACCTCAGTGATCCTGGGATTGTGCTCTGGGTTCCATGAGCCAGCTCAGCTCAGCCCCAGCACTCCTGTGCAGGAGGAGCCAAGAGGAGCTCTGGCCCGGGTAGGAGATTGTTTGCTCTGGACTCCCTCCAGAGCCACGGGAATCCCAAATCCTGGCGCCCCTCCATGGAGAGGTGCCGTGTGGGACCAGCTGGGCACGTCCTGGTGCCCGAGCCAGCAGTGGCACCAAGCCCAGGACTGGTGGGGGCTCTGTCTGCGCCTCAGACTGAGAGAGCAGGGAGGGGAACTGGGGCAGGAGCTGCTCCCCGGCAGGCTGGAGCCCTGGCACAGCTGTGGCTGCCCCGGCATCCCTGGCAGTGCCGAGGCCGGGCTGCACGCTGGGGCTGGAGCCCTGGGGCGCTGGGAGCTGCCCCTGCCTTGCAGAGCCCTTGTGAGCCTCGGGAATAACTCCAGCTGCAGTGGGAATGTTCCCGTGGCTCAGAGGGCGGCAGGCAGGGATGGCACCACCCCAGGCAAACAGCCCCTGCTCTAAATCAAACTGAGAAATCGGGATGCTCCGGAAAAGAAGCAGAAAAGAATAATTTGGAGCTGAATGAAACGCCTGGCAGCACAAATCTGTGGAGCTCAGTACTTAAAAGTGTCAGAGAGAGAGCGTGGCGTGACAGGATCCTCATGACAAGCCCTCAAAGGAGGAAAACCCATCTGCTGGCTGGGAAAGGCAAAACCAGGAGCCAGGTCTGAGCAGGACACGGGCAGAGGGCGGGAGATCCCCAGCCCAGCTGCCCCTTCCCCTCCTGTGAGCCCCAGCACGAGCAGGACAAGAGCTGTGCCCGAGCCCAAGGGAATCAGGGTTTGTCCAGCCCAATTTTTTATCACCACTCAAGAGGAGCCCCAAGGGTGTCCAGGACTGGTGCCTTGTTCCCTCTGCCCCTGGGGGATGTCCCCAGCACCTGGCACCTGCCCCACACCCACCTGAAGGGTTTGGCCAGTCCAGCTCCCCCCTCGCAGCCACAGCCCTGGCACAGCCTGGCACAGCCTGGCACAGCCTGGCACAGCCTGGCACAGCCCTGGCAGATCCTGGCACTGCCCTGGCACATCCTGGCACTGCCCTGGCACATCCTGGCAGATCCTGGCACAGCCTGGCACTGCCCTGGCACACACACACTCACCTGGGCTCTGTCCCTGCACACACACACTCACCTGGGCGCAGTCCCTGCACACACACACTCACCTGGGCGCCGTCCCTGCACACACACACTCACCTGGGCGCTGTCCCTGCACACACACACTCACCTGGGCGCTGTCCCTGCACACACACACTCACCTGGAACTGTCCCTGCACACACACACTCACCTGGGAGCAGTTCTGGCACACACACACTCACCTGGGCGCTGTCCTGGCACACACACACTCACCTGGGCGCTGTCCCTGCACACACACACTCACCTGGGCGCAGTCCCGGCTCCTGCCCCGGGGTGCTCCTGCTCCCCGCTCCTCTGGAAGCGCAGGTAACCATGGCACTGGCAGACGCGGCTGATCCCGGCCGGGCAGGGCTCTCAGCGCCTGAGAAATGCTCTGTTTGCAGAGCCTTGGGCTGTGTCAGGGAGGTTTAACAGCTGCTGGGCCCCGAGCTGCCCCGGCCCTGCCGTTCGCTGCCATTCGCTGCTTTTCTGCTAATCGGCTGCGGTCTCTGCCTTATTTCCTTCCTTCCGAACCCTTCTGCCCACCCCTGGCTTTACTCAGCGAGCAGCTGGGCGACTTCTGCAATTCTGCTGCTCCCCCTGTCCTCCCAGTCCTGCGCTGGCTCCCAGTGCTCCCAGTCTGGCCCAGCAGCCTCCAGCAGGGGCAGGGACCCGTGCTGAGCCTGTCCCTGTCCCTGTCCCTGCTCCTGTCCCCGTCCCTGTCCCATCCCTGTCCTTGTCCCCAATCCCTGTCCCCGTCCCTGTCCCTGTGTCCATGTCTGTCACTGTGTCTGTCCCTGTCCCTGTCCCTCTCCCTGTCCCTGTGTCCCTGTCCCTGTCCCTGCCCTCAACCCCATCCAGGTCTGCTCTCCTCCCACCCCCATTTCTTTCAGCAGTTTTGAGGGACCCCTGCTCAAAGACTTCAGGTGAATTTCATGCTCCAGGGAAATGTTCCCTTTCAGCCCCTCACTGAAATGCTCGGGTATTTCCTGTAGATTGGTTGCAAGCCAGAATTAAAACCCCAGTCACTGAGGCTGTAAAACTCTCCAAGACTCAAGCCCAACTTTCGCCTGACTTCTGCAGGGACGTTTTACCAGCACTGCCACCGAGCAGCACAGGCTGGGTGTTATCTCTGGTGGCCTTTAGGGGGTTTGGAGCGTCCCAAGGTGAAGCTGTGACACCACAAGTCCCTGTATTGCCTAAAGATTTGGAACTATTAACTCTCATTCATTATCTCTCTAAAGATTTGGAACTATTAACTCTCATTCATTATCTCCCTAAAGAATTTGGAGCATTAACTCTCATTCATTTTCTCCCAGCTCCGTGGACAACCAGATGCTTTTCAGTGAAAATCTCCACATTTTTATCACTAGTTTGAGAAGTTCTTACTACAAGCCCTAAACTTCTTTGTCTAATACCAATCGAATTTTGGACCAGGAGAAGTGTTAAAACCGACCCACTTCATTTGTAAAGACATTTCCCATAGCAATTCCTGTTTGGTTTGCTTTGAATCCTTTAGGCTGGAGAAGCCCTTGAGATCGAGCCCAGCCTCCCCCCAGCCCTGCCGAGGCCACACTGCCCGCTGTCCCCAAGTGCCACATCCCCAGGGATTTCAGTCCCCCGGATGGGGCTGCAGCCTGCCCTGGGAGCTGTGCCAGGGCTGGACAAACCCTTCCAGGAAGGAATTTCCCCAGAATCCCGAGGCTGGTGCCCTGCAGGGTGTAAACCAGTCCAGCTCAGCCTCCAGACCTGCTGCAGACACAGCCCCAGCTCCCCGAGCCAGCTGAGCAGGGATCACTGGGGCATTTGTGTTTGTAACAGCTCCTGGGTGAAAACGGAATACTTTGTCATTTTTCCATCAAACTTCCAGTTATGTTTATTCTCCCACAGTTATGTTTTACTACAGCCCAGATTTGCAGTTTCCCTGAGCTGGCTGCCTTTAACAGCCAGCATTTGCGTGAATTCCCTGCATCCACATCCATATTTTTATATATATAATAAAGCAAACGGCTGGAGGATCATCTAAACTTTATTTACTGTGGCCATGCTGCAATATTTAGGTCTGCTGAAATCGTCAGGGCATTTTAATTGTGTTATCAGAGCCCAGCCAAAGCAGCAGGTCCCCTTTCCAAAGAACATGGACACAGATGAAACTGTGGAATACAACTTGAATATTTACTGAGTATTAAATCTGTTACAGAAGAGTTTGGACTACTGATAATTTGCTTTAAAAAAAATTGAAATTTGAAAGTAACAGCTGATGTCCTCTAGAAATGAAAGCTTGGGACTCTTTACAGTTTTAGTTTGTTTTTGTCATGGGAAACATTGATCTTTCAATGGGAAACAATATATTCCTCACTCGATTTCCCAGTTAATTTTGCAGTGAAACTTGGTGCTTGTGTCTCTGTTATTGTCCAAATGTCATGAAGCCATCAGAGGAGTCCATGACAGAGCACAAATCTCTCTTTCTTCCTTGCTTCCCTTTTTCCCTGGGCTGCCACGTCCCTGGGCGGGCTCAGGGCCGGGCTGGAGGGACTGGGGCAGCCTGGGCTGCTGCAGGGCTCAGCTGCTGCCCTGCCAGGGCTGCGTGAGCAGGACAAGGCTTGCACCCCTCTGGGCACGTCTGTACAAAGCGGGGCCCTGTGTGTGTGCGCCAGCCGAGAACTCCATTTGCTGCTGTTTGGCTGTTCAGTTCCTTCTGCACGTTTTGCTGTTCGCTCACGCCTCTTTCACACGCTCGCTGGTTTTGTGCATTTCTTGCTTTAGACCAGTGTTTGCAACAGGTGCACGGCGTGAGAAAAATTTAGGAGTTTTTCAATAACTTGTTTGAAACCCCCCATGGACGTTGGAACACAAACCATGCTAAATCAGGAGAGAAGAAGTTGAAAACATCGAATACCAACGTTAGAAGATTCAAGATAATGGGGGTGGTGAAGATCCTGAAGAGCACCAATGACAAACTTTCAGGGGTTTCAAGGGGTGGATTAATATCCTAAAATTACCAATTGTAGAGTATGTCCCCATATGTGATGGTTCTAGAAATGGATAATTAGGGTGAATTATAAACAATAAATCAACTTCTGCAAAATCATATTGATCTGCTGTTCAGAAATCCAGTTTCTTCCCACACAGGAGCTGCAGCTGAGCCCCTGGGACACCTGCCCAGGTGCTGGGTGTGCAGGAGCTGCAGCTGAGTCCCTGGGACACCTGTGCAGGTGCTGGGTGTGCAGGAGCTGCAGCTGAGTCCCCCTGGGACACCTGTGCAGGTGCTGGGTGTGCAGGAGCTGAGCTGAGTCCCTGGGACACCTGCCCAGGTGCTGGGTGTGCAGGAGCTGCAGCTGAGTCCCTGGGACACCTGTGCAGGTGCTGGGTGTGCAGGAGCTGAGCTGAGTCCCTGGGACACCTGTGCAGGTGCTGGGTGTGCAGGAGCTGAGCTGAGTCCCTGGGACACCTGTGCAGGTGCTGGGTGTGCAGGAGCTGAGCTGAGTCCCTGGGACACCTGTGCAGGTGCTGCGTGTGCAGGAGCTGAGCTGAGTCCCTGGGACACCTGCCCAGGTGCTGGGTGTGCAGGAGCTGCAGCTGAGTCCCTGGGACACCTGTGCAGGTGCTGGGTGTGCAGGAGCTGCAGCTGAGTCCCTGGGACACCTGCCCAGGTGCTGCGTGTGCAGGAGCTGCAGCTGAGTCCCTGGGACACCTGCCCAGGTGCTGGGTGTGCAGGAGCTGCAGCTGAGTCCCTGGGACACCTGTGCAGGTGCTGGGTGTGCAGGAGCTGCAGCTGAGTCCCTGGGACACCTGCCCAGGTGCTGGGTTTGCAGGAGCTGCAGCTGAGTCCCTGGGACACCTGTGCAGGTGCTGGGTGTGCAGGAGCTGAGCTGAGTCCCTGGGACACCTGCCCAGGTGCTGGGTTTGCAGGAGCTGCAGCTGAGTCCCTGTGTCTCCTGTAGCCCCACACAAAGGGACAGAAGGGGAGCACAGGGAGAGAAGGCCCAGAGGGAGCCCCTGGCCAGGGAGCAGTGCCCATTCCATCCTGGGATAAACCCCCACCGTCTGGACTGGGCAGGAGCCTGCAGGGGTGGGACACCCCATCCCACAGGTGTTCAGCCCAGGTGAGCACAGCTGCAGCACCTGCACCCCCTGCAGCACCTGAACTCTCTGCTGCACCTGCACCCCCTGCAGCTCCTGAACCCACTGCAGAACCTGCAGCCCCTGCAGCCCCTGCACCCCCTGCAAAACCTGAACCCACTGCAGAACCTGAACTCTCTGCAGCCCCTGCACCCCCTGCAAAGCCTGAACCCACTGCAGCACCTGCACCCCCTGCAGCCCCTGCACCCCCTGCAGCACCTGCACCCCCTGCAGCCCCTGCACCCCCTGCAGAACCTGCCTCCCCCAGCAGCAGCTTCTGAGGCTGGGGAGGAGCCTGGGGGGGCACCGGGGGCCCCACGTCCTCCCCATTGCTCTGAAATGCTGGAGGACTTCAGCTCTGCACACCAGAGATGCTTCCTGAAGACTTAAACCTTTCAAAATGCTGCCATGCCCTTTTTTCTTCAGCCTCTCTGCAGTACACAAGGGCGGACTCTGGTTTGCTCTTTCGTTTATCTTGTTTTCCTCTGTTGTTTGATTTTGAGAGCGTTATTGCTGGTATTTCCTAACAGAGCCCCAGTTACAGCCCTGAGTGCTCTCACCAGCCACGGGGTGAGGTTCAAGTGCTCTGACACTGAGACTATCCAGGATGCAGGAGTTTCCAGTCCCAGCGATTTTCTCGATGGAGCACTTTAACAATCTCTTTAAGTGCCCTCCCGAGTGCAGCCCTGGCACTGGGCAGTGTCTGAGCGTGAGGCTCTGCAGCCCCTGCAGCTCCTTTGATCCTGCTCCTCCAGGCACCGTGTCCCTTCCGGATGCAGAGCCTTGTCACCTTCATTGTGCTCCTCGATCAGAGGAGCAGATCTGGGCTGCCCCTGGCCGTGACAGCAGCCAGAGCCAGGCAGCCTCACACAAAGGCGCTGACACACATGGCTCTGCCCCTGAGGAACTTCATTTCTGCTTTCAGAGTGCTCACAACGGCCAGGGCCCGGAAATACTCACTTGTGTATGTGTGCATATATATCTATATCTATATCTATATCTATATCTATATCTATATCTATATCCATATCCATATCTATATCTATATCTATATCTATATCTATATCTATATCTATATCCATATCTAATCTATATCTACATCCATATCCATATCCATATCCATATCCATATCCATATCCATATCCATATCTATATCTATATCTATCTATATCTATATCTAATCTATATCTATATCCATATCTAGATCTAGATCTAGATCTAGATCTAGATCTAGATCTATATCATCTATATATCTATATCTATATCTATATCTATATCTATATCTATATCTATATCTATATCTATATCTAATCTATATCTATATCTATATCTATATAAATATCTAATCCATATCCATATCCATATCTATATCTATATCTATATCTATATCTATATCTATATCTATATCTATATCTATATCTATATCTATATCTATATCTATATAATCTTTATCTATATATATCTATATAATCTATATCTATATCATCTATATCTATATCTATATCTATATCTATATATCTATATCTATATCTATATCTATATCTATATCTATATCTATATCTATATCTATATCTATATCTATATCTATCTATCTATCTATCTACATATCTATATATATGTACATGTGTGTTTGTTCTGGGATATTTTTTCTCATATTTTCTATTTACATATAAATGTACACAAACAACAGGCCGGGACTGCTGGAGCAGCTGTCTCGAAGCTTTGTTCCATCACAATCAGCCTCATTTTACTGGGCCAAGCAAGGGAGATGGAACAGCTTCAGCCACTTACCACAGTAGAGCAAGTTCTCTTTCTTACAAAGTTTTTAACACCTTTTTAGCCAATAGCATAACATTAAAAGCTGACAAGTGTTTGTTCAGGCCAATTCATAAAGCTGCACATACATCTTGTTTTGAGCAATATTTGCTTGTAATAGCTTAAATGAATAAAGCTTCATTATTCAGCTCACACATTTCTGCTGTCCTGCTGAACATGTTTTCCTGAGCCATACCTCTGCACATCTCACAGCCCTGCTGTTCCTTGTCCTTGCATCTTCAGCATTCTTGCATTTCTCCATCCTGAGGTTTGCTTTCACACAGCTTTCTGAGAGTCTTGACCCTTTCCTATTTTCCACACACATAAATATCCAAAACGCTCCCCAGCCTCTCTGGGTGTGAAGCTGGAATCCCTGCGGGCAGTGCCAGTCATGGGCAGTGGGTCCAGCAGGGCTGGGGGTGTGCAGGGCAAAGCTCCCCCTCAGCAGCTCCGTCCGTGTGGTCACAAAGGGTTAACACAGCCCTGTGAGCACCCCTCAGGTGAACAAAGGGTTAACAAAGCCCTGTTAACACCGTGTGATCCCAAATCCCCTCAGCAGGTGAACAAAGGGTTAACAAAGCCCTGTTAACACCGTGTGATCCCAAATCCCCTCAGCAGGTGAGAGCTGGGCCCGAGCTCCGAATTTCCCCTGTTTTTTCCCTATTTTTTCCCTGGATTTCCCTGTTTTTCCCCTGAATTTTCCCTGTTTTTTCCCTGACTTTTCCCTGGATTTCCCCTGTTTTTTCCCTGAATTTTCCCTGTTTTTTTCCCTGAATTTTCCCTGGATTTTCCATGTTTTTTTCCCTGACTTTTCCCTGGATTTTCCCTGTTTTTTCCCTGGATTTTCCCTGAATTTTCCCTGTTTTTTCGCTGTATTTCCCCTGGAGTTTCCCTGTTTTTTCCCTGTTTTTTCCCTGTTTTTTTTCCCTGAATTTTCCCTGTTTTTTCGCTGTATTTCCCCTGGAGTTTCCCTGTTTTTTCCCTGTTTTTTTTCCCTGAATTTTCCCTGTTTTTCCCTGTTTTTTCCTGTTTTTTCCCTGGATTTTCCCTGGACTTTCCTCCCTTGGCTGCAGCCCCTGTGCACACCCCCACCCCTCATGTTGGGAAAACGTCCAGCGATGTTATTGCTCTTGTCTGGAAAACCCATTCACAAATATTTGGAAGCTTGAATGCTGCTTTGTCCGTTTTCGTGAAAAAAAATTTTAAAAACCTTGATTTTGCAAATGGCTCCTAAAACCATTCCTCTCTCTCTGCATTCCTGTGTATCCTTCTCTATTCCTGTGTATCTTTCTGCATTTCTTTGTTTCTTTTCCGTATTCCTGTGTATCTTTCTCTATTCCTGTGTATCTTTCTCCATTCCTGTGTATCTTTTTGCATTCCTGTGTATCCTTCTCTATTCCTGTGTATCTTTCTGCATTTCTTTGTTTCTTTCTGTATTCCTGTGTATCCTTCTCTATTCCTGTGTATCTTTCTGCATTTCTTTGTTTCTTTTCTGTATTCCTGTGTATCTTTCTCTATTCCTGTGTATCTTTCTCCATTCCTGTGTATCTTTTTGCATTCCTGTGTATCCTTCTCTATTCCTGTGTATCTTTCTGCATTTCTTTGTTTCTTTCTGTATTCCTGTGTATCTTTCTCTATTCCTGTCTATCCTTCTTTATTCCTGTGTATCTTTCTGCATTTCTTTGTTTCTTTCTGCATTCCTGTGTATCTTTCTCTATTCCTGTGTATCCTTCTTTATTCCCGTGTGTCTTTCTGCATTTCTGTGTTTCTTTTTGTATTCCTGTGTATCTCTCTGCATTCCCTGCTGTATCGCTGCTCCCCTTTGTCCCTTTATCTGAGGATTTGCGGCTGCATCCCCATCCCCACTGATGCCGCGCTGCTTTAAGCTGTGTCTGAGCAGCAGCCAAGCGCGGCAGGGCTGCCACCGGCCCTGCCCGCTGATCAAGGCACTTAAACGGCCACGAGATATCAAAGGCATCTGAAAAATTAAACCTTTTATCTGGATTGCGTTTCAGCAGTGGAAATGAAAAGGGCGTTTGTGCGGCGCTGACTCCAGCCCGGCGCCCGGGGCAGGTCCGAGCAGCGAGAACAGGGAAAAACAGGGAAAAGGCGGCAGGAAGGGAGGGGAGGCGCGGCAGGAACGGGCTCTGAGAGCTGTGAGATCTCCCGCAGGGGCTGCCCAGGGAGGTCTGGATCCCCATCCCTGCAGGCGTCCCAGGAATTCCTGGAGGTGGCACTCAGAGCTCTGGGCTGGACACAAGGTGGGGATCAGGCACGGCTGGGACTCCACGGGCTGGGAGAGCTTTTCCAGCCTGAATGGTTCTGGGATTCTGGAATTGTATGGGTTTGGACCTCCATGGTTTTGAATGTGTATAAAAACCTGCGTTCCCCATTTTTTCCCTAATCTTCTTATAGGGGCATCTCTCCAAATAAATCCTGCTAAGAACTGCAAGCCAGATGTTAATCAGATCATAGGAGAGATCAGTTAAAGGGTGAATTCAGCTTTTGGGGACCCTTGGTTTGCAGACAGTAAATCGGAGAAGCCTCAGGCATGGACTGGGTGGTGCCACTGCACCCTGCCGACTTTCCTGGAGCCCAGGATTGATGGAAATGTCTGTCCAGGTGTCCAGGTGTCTCTCCAGGAGCTGTCCAGGTGTCCTGGTGTCTGTCCAGGTGTCTGCCCAGGTGTCCAGGTGTCTCTCCAGGACCCCGTGGCACTCTTGGTCCCTCCTGTCCCTCAGCCACCCGTGGCACCAGGAAAGGCACAGAGCAGGTTTCCATGTGTGCCATTGAGGTGAAAACCAGATTTTACCGGACAAACACAACAATTAGATCAGAATAACTTCCCTAAGTGAACCACACCGCATTGCTCAGTGATTAAAGGCAATAAAAGGATTAACAGGCAGTAAATTGTGTCATATCCGGAGAGGTGACAGCTCTCTGCAGGGGACTTCTCATCTCTTTTTTATCTCCCAGTCTTTCCCAGTGACACCTCCCACTGAACATTCTTAGCACCAGACCTGCAGAAACTCCCTCCCAGCCCAACCCAAAGCACAAGTGTGAAATAATTCCGAGCCTCCATTCGTGCTCTGCGAGCACAGTGAGCCCGGCAGGTTTGGGGTGGCCCTGGGAGCTGAGCCTTGCCCTGTGCTGCGCCAGGAGCCGCCTGCACAGCCCCTGCTCGGAGCAGAGCCCGCCTGGGCACGGCAGCACGGCAGAAACTGCGCTGAATGAGCCCCTGGGTGCCGGATCCGACAGCGCTCTGATGTATCCTACGCACTCCAAAACCCCTTTGAACCACTGGGTCTAGTCAGGATCTTCCCAGGGCACGCCAGGTGAGGGGCCTGAGCAGCTCTCAGCAGGGACCTGCTCAGCAGCTCTGCCAGGGCTGGGATTTGGCTCAGCTTGGCGTGAGGCAGCGTAAGCAAAAGTGCTTTTCTGAACAGCTGCAGGCAAAATACTTCAGAGACCATCAGGGACGATATTTCAACAGGACCCAAATTCCCAGAAGCATCCTTCCCCCACAGATCTGCCTGGATTTAGGTTTTTCCACAGAAAAGGCAACACTTCCTTTCCCAAGGACCCGCTCCAAGACTCCCTCTGTATTCCTGCATCCCTGGGAATGCATCTTTTATGAGAAGTTCCATGTTCTTTTTATGTAACCATGGCCCCGTGTCCTGGGCTGGATCTTTGGTGCAGGGTACGTGAGTGACCCCAAAAGTTGAGGGATCCATCCCCAGCCTCAGTGACCCCAAAAATTGGGGGATTCACCCCCAGCCTCAGTGACCCCAAAAGTTGGGGGATCCATCCCCAGCCTCAGTGACCCCAAAAACTGGGGGATTCACCCCCAGCCTCAGTGACCCCAAAAGCTGAGGGATTCACCCCCAGCCTCAGTGACCCCAAAAGCTGAGGGATTCACCCCCAGCCCCAGTGACCCCAAAAACTGGGAGATTTACCCCCAGCCTCTGTGACCCCAAAAATTGGGGGATTCACCCCCAGCCCCAGTGACCCCAAAAACTGGGAGATTCACTCCCAGCCTCAGTGACCCCAAAAACTGGGAGATTCACCCCCAGCCTCAGTGACCCCAAAAGGTGAGGGATTCACCCCCAGCCTCAGTTACTCCCCAAAATGAGGGATTTATCCCAAATTTCAGTGACTCCTCACACTGAGAGATTATCCCCAATCTCAGTGATCCCAAAGCTCAGGGATCCATCCCTAATCTCAGGTACTCCCCAAAATCAGGGATTATCCTCAACCTCAGTGACTCCCCACACTCAGGGATCCATCCCCAGCCTCAGTGACTCCCCAAGATCAGGGATTATCCTTATTCTCAGTGACTCCCCACACTCAGGGATCCATCCCCAGCCTCAGTGACTCCCCAAAATCAGGGATTATCCTTATTCTCAGTGACTCCCCACACTCAGGGATCCATCCCCAATCTCAGTTACTCCCCAGGCTCAGGGATTTATCCCCAATCTCAGTGATCCCAAAGATGAGGGATTATCCCCAATCTCAGTGACTCCCCAAGATCAGGGATTCATCCCCTGATAATCTCAGGTTCTGGGAAGGGAATCCTCTCCCAGCGTGGGGATGCTGCCCACGCTAGATGAGTTCCTGGTTTCTCTCCCGTTTGGCGGCAGGGGCAGCAGGGGCGGCAGGGGCAGCAGGGGCAGCAGGGGCAGCAGGGGCAGCAGGGGGCGGCAGGGGCAGCAGGGGCAGCAGGGGGAGCAGCAGAGGCTGACAGAGGGGCAGCAGGGGGCTGCAGGGGCAGACAGCAGGAGGCTGACAGGAGGGCCGACAGGGGGCAGCAGGGAGGCGGCAGGGGGCAGCAGGGGCTGACAGGGGCAACAGGGGCGGCAGAGGGGCAGCAGGGGCAACAGGGGGCAGCAGGGGAAGTGACAGGGGGCAGCAGAGGGGCAGCAGGGGCAGCAGGGGGCAGCAGGGGCAGCAGAGTGACGGGGCAGCAGGGAGGCAGCAGGGGGCAGCAGGGAGGGCTGACAGGAGCGAGCTGACAGGGGCAGCAAGGGGCAGCAGAGTGACAGGGGCTGACAGGGGCAGCAGGGGGCAGGAAGCAGGGGGCAGCAGGGGGCTGACGGGGGCAGCAGGGGCAGCAGGAAGTGACAGGGGCAGCAGAGGGCTGACAGGGGGCAGCAGGAAGTGACAGGGGCAGCAAGGGGACAGCAAGGGGAGCTGAGCAGGGGGCAGTGACAGGGGCGACAGGGAGAGCAGACAGGGGCAGCAGGGGCAGCAGGGGCAGCAGGGGCGTGACAGGGGGCAGCAGGGGCAGCAGAGGGCAGCAGGGAGCGGCAGGGGCGGCAGGGGCAGCAGGGGCGGCAGGGGCAGCAGGGGCAGCAGGGGCAGCAGGGGCAGCAGGGGCAGCAGGGGAGGCGCTGCCTGCTCCTCTCAGCGGTGCCCTGCAGGCGCTGGCGAGTGCAGCGAGGGAGCAGCCGCCCCTCGGGCCGCCAGCAAGCGCAGCCACATCCCCCGGAGAGCACCGCTGCCACCTGTCCTGGAGGGAGGCGACAGCGACACGGGCAGGGACAGCCAGCGGCACTCACCGCCGGGAGGGGACACCGGCTGCCAGGGAGGTGACACCTCTGCTCAGGAGGTGACACCGGCTGCTCAGGAGGTGACACTGCTGCTCAGGGAGGTGACACTGGCTGCCCAGGAGGTGACACTGGCTGCCATTCAGGTGACACCGGCTGCCGGGGAGGTGACACTGGCTGCTCGGGAAGTGACACCGCTGCTCAGGAGGTGACACCCGCTGCCAGGGAGGTGACACTGGCTGGTCAGGAGGTGACACTGGCTGCCATTCAGGTGACACCGGCTGCCAGGGAGGTGACACTGGCTGCTCGGGAAGTGACACCGCTGCTCAGGGCGTGACACCCGCTGCCCAGGAGGTGACACCGGCTGGTCGGGAGGTGACATCAGCTGCCCGGGAGGTGACACCGGCTGCTCAGGAGGTGACACTGGCTGCTCGGATGGTGACACCGCCGCCCAGGAGGTGACACCAGCTACCCTGGAGGTGACACCACTGCTCAGGAAGTGACACCCGCTGCTCGGGAGGTGACACTGGCTGCCCAGGAGGTGACACCAGCTGCTCAGGAGGTGACACCACTGGTCAGGAGGTGACACCGGCTGCCATTCAGGTGACACCGGCTGCCAGGGAGGTGACACCAGCCGCTCAGGAGGTGACACTGGCTGCTCAGGAGGTGACACCAGCTGCCAGGGAGGTGACACCGGCTGCCGTTCAGGTGACGCCAGCTTCTCGGGAGGTGACACCGGCTGCCAGGGAGGTGACACCGGGTGCCATTCAGGTGACGCCGGCTGCTCGCTGCCGTTCGGGTGCAGAGGTGCCGTTTGTCCCCCCCGGCTCTCGGTTCCAGGCTGAGGGGCTGCTCAGCCCCGCCCTGCGCTGGTCACGGCTCTCCCGGGGCAGCACAGACTGGCTGCGAGGCTCGAGGCGTTTGTTGGGTTTGAGATGGAGTCCAGGGACCCAGAGCAAACACCGTGTACACTTTTATGTGGAAGCAGCTGGCAAAAGACCAAAAGCCCTCTAGTAGGGATATTTCTGCATTCACTGCAAGCAGTGTTTCTCTCGGAATATCCTGGGTCTCTCTGCTCTCAGAGCAATGGCTCCAACCCAGACTCTTCACGTCTGCTGTGGATCTCGTGTGCGAGCTCACTGTCCGTCCCTGGAGAGGGGCCCTCTGTCCAAGGAAGCTGCCCACGTTCCTCAGAGATGCCTGTGCTGTGTTTGGGTGAGAATGCTGCTCTGTAAAATCTCCCTGGCTGTGTTTCCTCACTGTTAAAAGTTTGATGCACGAACAAAAGCGAGATAAGAGCTCAGGAGGGAGCAGGGCTGGCAGAAAAGTGCATCCCTGGTCCCCAGGAGAGGCACACACAGTGTCAGTGCAGGAGATTTCGGGTCTGGTGAGCAGGGCACAGCCTGGACTCCAGCAGCTCTCAGGCACTCGGGGTGTGTTCAGGAGCCCTCCTGGGTCAGACTTCCTAAAGTGCTCTGCCAGTGAAGAAAGTCCCCAAAGCCCCCCTGAGCCTCCCCTGGCAGCCTGAGGCCGTTCCCTCCCCGCCTGTCCCTGTCCCCTCCTGGCAGGGAGCTGTGCAGAGCCCCAGGGGCCCCTGAGCCTCCTGTTCCCCGAGTCCTGGCGCTGCCTGTTCCTGCCCGACCCCGGTTCAGCGAGCACAGAGCTCCCAGAAGGGCTGAGGGACATCTGAGCCCTCTGGTTGTGCCAGTACAGACTGAGGGGACAGCAGCGTCCTGAGGAGAGCAGCCAAGGGACTGCTGTGGCACCCAGGGGCTCCAGAGCCGCTCAGAACTCACCCAGCTGAGCTGTGCCCTCTCCCTGAGCAGCTGTGGGACTGTGACAAGTGTACCCAGACACAGACTGCAAAATTGAACATCCCCTGACTCGTCGTTTAGTCTCACATTGACACACTGCTGGGCTCTTTTCCATCTCCGTTTTTCTCTCCCAGCCTCAGGCACAGCCTGGCTCTCCAGCTGCTGGGCTCACATGTGGCACGGGGTGCCCAGGGCAGCTGTGCACCCCGGGATCCCTGCACTGCAGCCCCTGGGACTGGGAGGTGGCACTGGGCTGGCCCTGGGTGGGGTTTGATGTCCCTCCCGTGGCAGGGCCCATGCCCAGCTCTGCCAGGTGGGGCTGAGGCTGCGGGGTCCTGCACCCGTCCTGCTGTCCCCAGGATCCTCCCTGGTGCCCAGGGACCCCCGAGGCTCTGGGAGTCCAGGGTGCTCCTCTGGCTCCCCTGGATGCCTCCAGACCCCCAGGCAGGGGCTCAGAGGCCTTGGCACAGGACCCAGGACCCCTGTGGACTGGATTTAAGTCCCTGGGAAAAAATTCTGTCATTGCAGGAAGAATTACAAGTCACAAAAAAATAAGTAGAGTGTAAATAAGATTATTAGAAGGTAGAAAAGTGAATTTATAAAATTGTTTATAATAAGAAGTTTAGAGCTGAGATGGAGGATTTTGGGCGTGGTGTGTCTTTTCTTCTTCTTGTCATCCATTTTCTGAGCCAGGATGGCACCTTTGGATTGGTGTGAGGGAAAACTGGACAGGGCAATGCAAGGGTCATGTATTGGACAGTATTTGTAAACATTAGGTATGTAATTTATTGTATAAAAGGTAAGACCTGCCCTCTGACAGAGCAGTGTGCGTTGGCCAGCGTGCTCACAGACCTCTGTAACTCAGAGAAAGAATTCCTCAGATAAGAAAGAATGAACAACCCTGGAAACCTCAGAAAACGGCTTCTGGCTCTTTGGTGCTAGGGCTGGGAAAAACACAAACTGTAAACCACGAAGTGTCCTGCTGAGAGGGGTCTCAGGCATAGAGACCCCAGAGCAGAGGGCACAGGGCAGGGAGGGCACAGGGCAGAGGGCACAGGGCAGAGGGCACAGCACAGAGGGCACAGGGCAGAGGGCACAGGGCAGAGGGCACAGCACAGAGGGCACAGCACAGAGGGGCACAGGGCACAGGGCACAGGGCAGAGGGCACAGGGCAGAGGGCACAGCACAGAGGGCACAGGGCAGAGGGCACAGGGCAGAGGGCACAGGACAGAGGGCACAGGGCAGAGGGCACAGCACAGAGGGCACAGGGCAGAGGGCACAGCACAGAGGGCACAGCACAGAGGGCACAGGGCAGAGGGCATCAGGGCATGGGGCAGAGGGCACAGGACAGAGGGCACAGGGCAGAGGGCACAGCACAGAGGGGCACAGCACAGAGGGGCACAGCACAGAGGGCACAGGGCAGAGGGCACAGGGCACAGGGGCAGAGGGCACAGGGCAGAGGGGGCACAGGGCAGAGGCACAGCACAGAGGGCACAGGGCAGAGGGCACAGCACAGAGGGCACAGGACAGAGGGCACAGGACAGAGGGCACAGGGCAGAGGGCACAGGACAGAGGGTGTGACACCGGGGCTGTCCCTGCCCTGAGCCCTCCCAGCGCACGTGGAGATGTCATTTCCCAACCTGCCTCTCTCATTTCCCCAGCACCTCTTCACGGGTGAGGTCAATTGAATTTTTAGTGTATTTGACGTGGGAAACTCTCTGTAAACACGCTTTGAGTGTCTGCAGAACGAACAAGCAGCAGCTTTTGGCTTTGCTTTGGGGAGCTGTGGTGAAGCATTGTTAATTGCTGGTGCTTTGGCACGCAGAGTGGTTTGCCAGGGAGGGAGGCACGGCCTGGGAAAGGTCAGCAGGAGCAGATGTTGTGCCCAGCAGGGCTCAGCTCTCCCGGCCCAGCTGGGGCTCTTTGCTGCCGCAGGTCTCCCCTGCCCTGCCCGGTTTGGAGCTGTCTGTGCCCCCGGCGCCGCTCACACCCTCAGGGGCTCTGCCCCTGCCCGGCAGGGCTGCGGTGGCCACTCTTTAACAGATCCCACCTCCCTGGGGCTGCCTGGTGGCCACAAAGGCGAGCTGGTCCTCTGGCTGAGCAAACCAACTCGTGTCTGCGCCCGCAGCTGCGGGGCTGGGCAGGGAGGCACCGCAGCAGCTGCAGAAACACCAAACAGGCAGAGGCAGCCGGCCAGGGATGCTGCTGCGGGCTGGGATCCTCCAGCGGCAGCTCCTCCTCCCTGCTCAGGGCTGGGCAGAGAAAACAGCTTTTGTTGAGGCAGAGGTTTGTGTCAGCCAAAGTGCAGCCAGAAAAAGGAGCATTTTGCTTTTCCATCACATACTGCTGGCCCTGCTTTTAGATCCAAAATGAGGCAGCTTAATTGGTCATTTATCCCTCTAGCTTTTGATTTCTCTCCTGAGAGGACTGCATAAACTGTTTGCTGTGCTATAAGAAATTGCTCTAACAGGATGACAGAGCTCTGGATAAGCAATTCCTGCTCCAGTTGCTCTGTGCCCACTTTGACGAGGCAGCAGAGAGGCTGTGGGTGCTGCCAGGGTGTGGGTGCTGGGCAGGGTTTGGATCCTGGGCAGGGTTTGGATCCTGGGCAGGGTTTGGATCCTGAGCAGGGGGTGGATCCTGGGCAGGATTTGGATCCTGGGCAGGGTTTGGATCCTGGGCAGGGTTTGGATCCTGTCAGAAAGTTTTCACCTTGATTTGTGATGTCAACTTCATCACAGACATGAAACCAGCTTGGACACAGCTTGGAGTGCAGCTTAATTGGACTCCAGTCACAGAATTCCAGAATGGTTTGGGTTGGAAGGACCTCAAATCCCCTCCAGTGTCCCCCTGCCATGGCAGGGACCCCTCCCACTGTCCCAGTGCCAGCCTGGCCTTGGGCACTGCCAGGGATCCAGGGGCAGCCACAGCTGCTCTGGCAGTTCCAGCCCAGCCAGGAATTCCCAGTTCCCAATGTCCCACCCATCCCTGCCCCCTGGCAGTGTCCCATTCCTGTGTCCTGTCCCTCCATCCCTGTCCCCAGCCCCTGTGCAGGCCCTGGCAGGGGCTCTGAGCTCTCCTGGAGTTGATGTTTTCTAGTCTGTCACTACCAAACCAGGAGTGATCCACGTGGGGAACTGTGACCGTGTCTGAAGTGTCCAATCCTCTCACATCAGCCTTCCTTTGAGCAGCATCATGCAGGGACACACTACCTAGGAAATTATCTCATAAACATGATAAATATTTTCCCCTTGGCTTTCTGGGGTTTATGCCATTCCTTCAGTCCTGTGAAAGTTCACAATGCAATTTGTTTCTGCAGATGTTTACTACTGAAATGAATTAATCTTTTATATTGATTTTTTTTATCTTTCATTGAGGACAAAGTCTCTAGGAGATCCTGGAGTATTATTTATTCAGGAAAATGATTTTATATCATTTTACCTAGAATGAAAATAGCAAATGTCAGATTTAAGTGAAAACAAATTTAGAATACTCTTTTTCCTTCCTTGGGTTTTTTTTCTTTTCTTCTCCAGATCAAAATTTATGTTGAAAAAAAAAGTAGTAAAAATGTCTCTTTTTTTTTCAGTCCCACAGGTGTCCTCAAGGATGTGGCTGCAGGAGCAGAGGTAGATGGATGAGCACAGCACCCTTCCCCTCAGCCCTGAATTAGAACTTGCCCAGCCTGACCAGGGGTGTCCTTGTGGTCTCAGAGGTGTCAGGGACACCACAGTGCCCTGGGTGACCCCTCCAGAGCGCCAGTCCCCTCTGCTGCTGGGAAATTAGAAAGTTTCAGCACTTGACATGTTTATTCCTTATGGAATTTAAGTTCTTTCAAAATAATTTTTGTTCATTGTGAGGAAAAAATAAAGAGTTGCACAGAGGAATTCCTTTTGGTTAAAACAAGAATGGTTTCCTCTATGGATTTTGGAAGCTGCGGGTTTTTTCAGAAATTTCAACTATCTGAAAATTTGATTTTTGTCTGAAAAGGAGGATTGCCAACATTTGAGTCGGACATTGGGTTTGGAATGCATGGGGGCCAAGACAAAACGTGATAAAATTGACGATAAAATTAGTTTAATTAGGTAGGTAAAATTAGATTGCAAAATTAAAATTAAAGATTAAAGATTAAAGATTTAAATTAGAATTAAGATTAAAGATAAAGATTAAAATATAGAAGATTAAATTAAGATTAAAATTAAAATTAAGATTAAGTTAAGATTAAGATTAGAGGTTAGGGTGGAGGGAAGTTAAATTGATAAAGTTAGAAAGTTTAGAAGTTAAAGTTTAAGTTAGATTAGAGTTAAAGTTAGGATTAGAAGTTAGAAGATTAAAGTTAGAGTTAAAGTTGGATTAGAGATTTGAAAGTTAGATTAAGTTAGAAGTTAAAAGTTGCGGGTGATTAGGATTAGATTGAAAGTTAGAGATTGAAATTAAGATTAAGAGTTAGTTAAGATTAGAGAGGTTAAGAAGTTAAAGATTAGAATTAGAGATTAGAATTAAGATTAAGTTAGATTAAGTTAGTTAGATTAGAGATTAAATTGAATTAGAAGTTAAGTTAAGATTAAGAGTTAGAGATTAGGTTAAGTTAAGTTAAGATTAAGGTTAAAAGTTAGAGATTAGAGATTAGAGTTAAGTTAAATTAGAGTTAAGTTAGAAGTTAAGTTAAGATTGAGTTAGAGATTAAGTTAAGATTAGAAAGTTAAGTTAGAAAGTTAGAAGTTAGATTTAAGTTAGGAATTAGATTAGAGATTAGAGTTAGGGATTAAGTTAGAGTTAGGATTGGTTAAAGTTAGTAAGTTAAGTTAGTTAAGTTAGGATTAGAGGTGTAAAGTTAAAGTTAGAATGGATTAGAGAGTTAGAGTTAAGTTAAGATTAGAGAAGTTAGAGATTAGAATTAGTTAAGATTAGTTAAGTTAGAAGTTAAAGTTAAGTTAAGATTAAGATTGGATTAAGTTAAGTTAAGTTAGAGTTAGTTAAGTTAAAGATTAAGTTAAGTTAAGTTAGAAAGTTAGAAGTTAGAGTTAGAAGTTAGAAAGTTAAGTTAGAGATTAAGTTAGAGATTAAGTTAAGTTAGAGATTAGAGTTAGAGATTAGTTAAGTTAGAGATTGAGAGTTAGAAAGTTAAGTTAAGATTTTGAGTTAGAAGTTAGAAAGTTAAGTTAGAGATTAGAGATTAGAGTTAGAGTTAAGTTAGAGATTAGGGTTAAGATTAGAGATTAGAGATTAGGATTAAGTTAGAAGTTAAGATTAAGATTAGGGTTAGGAGATTAAAGATTGAAAAGATTAAGATTAAGATTAGGAGATTAAAGTTAAAAGTTAGAAAGATTAGAGATTAGAGATTAAAGTTAAGATTAGAATTGGGATTAGAGTTAAGATTAGTTAAGTTAAGATTGAGTTAAGATTAAGATTAAGTTAAGTTAAGATTAAGATTAGTTAAAGTTAAGTTAGAAAGTTAAGATTAAGATTAAAGTTAGAGATTAGAAATGTTAAGTTAGAGATTAAGATTGAAAATTAAGATTAGTTAAGTTAAGTTAAATTAGTTGAAGTTAAGATTAAGATTAGAGGTGAGTTAGAAAGATTAGAAATTAAGATTAGAATTAGAGATTAGAGATTAAGATTGAGTTAGAAGTTAGGAATTGAGTTAAAGTTAAATTAGAAGTTAGAGATTAGAGATTGAGTTAAGTTAGAGATTAAGTTAGTTAAGATTAGAAGATTAGAATTAGAAGTTAAGTTAGAAGTTAGAAAAGTTAAGTTAAAGTTAGTTAGAGATTAGAATTGAGTTAGAGATTAAGATTGAATTAGAGATTGAGTTAAGATTAAAAGTTAAGTTAAGTTAAGTTAGGATAGTTAGAGATTAAGGGGTTAGAGATTAAAGATTAGAAGTTAAAGTTAGAAGTTAAGTTAAGTTAGAAATTAGAGATTAGAGATTAGAATTGAGATTAAAGTTAAGTTAAGATTAAGATTAGAAGTTAGAAATTGAATTAGAAGTTAAGATTAAAGATTAGAAAGTTAGAGATTAAGTTAGAAGTTAGAGATTAGAGATTAGAGATTAAGATTAAAGATTAAGATTAGAATTAAGAGTTAAGATTAAGTTAAAGATTAGAATTAAGATTAAGATTAGAAATTAAGTTAGTTAAGATTAGAAAGTTAGAAGTTAAGATTAAGATTAGGGATGAGTTAAGTAGATTAAGATTAGAGTTAAGTTAGAAAGTTGAGTTAGAAGATTAGAAATTAGTTAAAAATTAGAGATTAGAAGATTAGGAATTAGAAATTGAGATTAAAGTTAGAGATTAGAGATTTTAGATTAGAAGTTAAGATTAGAAAGATTAAGATTAGAAGTTAAGATTAGAAAGTTAAGATTAGAAGATTAAGATTAAGATTAGAGTTAGAATTAGAGTTAGGGTTAAAGATTAAAGTTAAGATTAGAAAGTTAAGATTAGAAGATTGAGATTAAGATTAAGATTAAGATTAGAGATTAGAAGTTAAAGATTAGAGATTAGAGATTAAGATTAAAGTTAAAGTTAAGATTAAGAAAGTTAGAAAGATTAGAGATTAAGTTAAGATTAAAGTTTGAAAGTTAGAGATTAGAGATTAAGATTAAGATTAAGATTAGAAATTTAAAGATTAGAGATTAGGAATTGAATTAAGATTAGGAATTAGTTAAAGATTTAGAGATTAGAAATTGAGATTAAAGATTTAAAGATTAGGAATTTAAGTTAAAGTTAAGATTAAGATTAAGATTAAAATTAAAGATTAAGATTAGTTAAGATTAAGATTAAGATTAAGATTAAGATTAGAAGATTAAAGATTAGATTAAATTGGGATTGAAAAGATTAAGGGTTAAGATTAAGATTAAAGTTAAAGATTGAGATTAAGTTAAAGATTAGAGATTAAAGATTAGAGATTAGAATTAGAGATTAGAGATTAGAATTAGAATTAGAGATTAAGATTAAAGATTAGAATTAAGATTAGTTAAGATTAAGATTAAGTTAAGATTGAATTAGAGATTAAAGATTTAAGATTAAAGATTAAGATTAGAGATTAAAAATTTAGATTAGAGATTAGAGAGATTAGGAATTAGGGGTAGTTTTGAGATTAGAAATTAGAATTAAGATTAGAATTAAAGATGAATTAGAAAGATTAGAAGATTAAGATTAGAATTAGAGATTAGTTAAGATTAGAATTAGAATTAGAAAGTTAAAGTTAGAAATTAGAATTGAAAGTTAAGATTAAGTTAGAGTTAAGTTAGAGTTAAGATTAGAAAGTTGAATTGAGATTAGAATTGAAAGTTAAGTTAGTTAAGAGTTAAGATTAGGAGATTAAGAATTTAAGTTAAGAGTTAGAGATTAAAGTTAAAGTTAGAAATTAAATTGAGTTAAGATTAGAAAGTTAAAAGTTTAAAGATTAAGATTGAATTAGAACAAGATTAGGAGTTAGATAAGATTAAGATTAGAAAGTTAAGATTAAGATTAAGATTAAGATTAGAGATTATAGTTAAAGGTTAAGATTAGGAAAGTTAAGATTAAGTTAGAAAGTTAAGATTAAGTTAAAGTTAAGATTAAGAAAGTTAGAAAGTTAAAAGTTAAAGTTAGAAATTAAGTTAGAGAAAGTTAAGTTAAAGATTAGAGAGTTAGAGATTAAGTTAAGATTAAGGTTAGAAAGTTAAGTTAAGATTAGAAGATTAGAAAGTGAAAAGATTAAGTTAAGATTAAGATTAAGATTAAGATTAGAAAGTTAAGATTAGAAAGTTAAGTTAAGTTAGAAGTTAGTTAAGTTAAGATTAGAAAGTTGGTTAGAAAGTTAAGATTAAGATTAGGAATTAAGATTAGAGATTAAGATTAAGATTAGAAGTTAAGTTAGTTAAGATTAAGATTGAAAGTTAGAAAGTTTTAAGGAAATTTGAAAGATTAGAGAATTAAAATTGAGATTAAGATTAAAGATTAAAATTAAAGGTGAAAGATTAAAAGATTAAAGTTGATTAAAATTAAAGATTAAAGATTAGAGATTAGAAAGTTAAAAGATTAAGATTAAGATTAGAAGATTAAAGTGAAATTAGAATTAAAGGTTAAGATTAAGATGAAAGATTAAGATAGAAGTTAAGATTAAGAGATTAGAAGATTAGAGATTAAAGTTAGAAAGATTAGGAATTAAGATTAAGATTAAAGATTAAGATTAGATTATTAAGATTAGTTAGGTGAGATTAAGATTAAGATTAGGAAAGTTAAGATTAAGATTAGAGATTAAGATTAAGATTAGAAGATTAAGTTAGATTAGAATTGGTTGAGATTGAGATTAAAGATTAAGATTAAGATTAGGAATTAAGATTAGAGATTAGAAGTTAGAAATTAGTTAAGATTACTTAAGTCAAGATTAAGATTAAAGGTGGTGCGGGGAAGTTGGGGGTGAATTAAAGATTAAAGTTAGGGTGTTCGGGGTGAATTAAAAGATTAGAGGGTGAGGAATTAAGATTGAATTAGGGTGGGGTGGGTGAAAGTGCGTTAAGATTAGAATTAGAATTAAAGATTAAGATTAAAGTTAAGATTTGGGAATTAGAAGATTGAATTAGAGATTAGAAAATTGGTTGCAGATTAAAGATTAAATTAGGAATTTGAGAGGTTAAGATTAAGATTAAGGGTGGGGTTAAGATTAAGATTAGAATTAAGATTAGAAGATTAAAAGATTAAGTGCAGTTAAAGATTAGGGCAGATTAGGAGGTGAATTAGGGTGATTAAGATTGGGTGAGTTCAGAGGTGCAGATTAAGGTGGTGGGGTGAACAAAGGTGGGTTGGAGTGAACAAGGTGGGTGCAGATTAGAAGGTGAATTAGAGGGGCAGTTAAGATTAAAGGTGGTGCACGTTAAGTTAGAAGTTAGAAGTTAAGATTAAGTTAAGTTAAGATTAAGGTGGGTGGAGAAAAATTAAGAGATTAAGATTAAGATTAAGATTAGGGGTGAAGATTAAAGATTAAGGGTAAAGTTAAATTCAAGATTAGGGGTGAGTTAAAGGTGGGTTTAAAATTGAATTACGTTAAATTGAATTAAGGTAGAATTAAAGATTAGAGATTAGAAGTTAGTTAAGATTAGAAGATTAGAAGGTGAATTAAAGATTAAGATTAAGAAGATTAGAATTAAAGATTAAAGGTCAAGTTAAGTTAAAAGATTAGAAGTTAGAAAGTTAGAATTAGAAAGGTGGGTGAGATTAAGATTAAGATTAAAGGTGGGAATTAGGAATTAAAATTGAATTAAAGGTGGGTGGGTAAAAGATTAAGTTAAAGGTGGAAAAATTAGATTAAGATTAAGGTAAAAGGTAAAGATTAAGATTAAAATTAAGAAAAGGTAAAATTAAAGTGGATTAAAAGTGGGTCACAAGGTCAGGTGGGTCAGGTCAGGTCACAGGTCAGGTCAGGTCACAGGTCAGGTCAGGTCAGGTCAGGTCACGGGTCAGATTAAAATTAAAGATGGGTCGGTCCTGGTCAGGTCAGGTCATGGTCAGGTCAGGTCCCGTCCAGGTCAGGTCAGGTCAGGTCAGTCAGGTCAAGTCAAAGTCAGGTCAGGTCAGTCCCAGGTCAGTCAAGTCCAATTACCGTCAAGTCGGGATCCTTAGTGAGCTCCCTCTACACCTCAAGATCGGGTTTCAGCTTCTGAATCTCCTGGCGGAGGGATCTGCAGGAGTTGAATGGGGAGGTGGGTGGGAGAGGAGATGGAAGGTGCTGAGGCTGGGCGGGGGCTGGAGTGCTGAGGCTGGGAGGGGCTGGAGATTCTGAGGGCTGGGCCGGGGCTGGACAATTGGAGGAGCTGGGCAGGGCTGGAGGGTGCTGAGGCTGGGCAGGGGCTGGAGAATTGCTGAGGGGAGCTGGGCAGGAGACTCAGCTGGAGCAAAGAGGCTCCGGAGGTGTGGCTCTGCACAACTCCTACCAGGAGGGGCAGCACAGCCAGGGGGTCGAGGCTCTGCTCAGGAACAGGGACAGGAGGAGGGAACAGATCATGTTTTCTGGTTGGAGCCCAGACCTGAGCTCCTGACTTAGGAGGAAATAAAACTGGAGACCGTGGATATTGGATTAATCAAAAAAGTAAGGGTAGTGGAGGTTCCGATGAGCAGGAGCCTAATGACTCATGACTCCATTATTGGCAGCAGTGGTGTAACATTTCAGTAAACAGTTGTGATGGCTTTCAGTGCTGGGCATCGTTAGAGGCTGAATAGTGCAGAGCTATTACAGTCTGTATCTGCTGGGCATCACCGGAGCTGGAAATTAACTCTGTGCAGCATCAGTTTTCTGTGATGTGGCTGCCATCCCAGAGTGATGACGGAAATCGATGAAATCAGTGCATCATGATGTTTTCTTTCTGCTCAAATTCTCAGACATCATTATTGCAGCCAAATAAAATTAACATGCAGCTTTATAATTTTCTTTTCACCGGTTTTATTTTAATAATTTCCAAAACATTACTTCCCTAGGATGAGTGGGGAGCTCCTGCAAGAACAATTGTTCTAATGACAGCAGGTGGAACAAACATTTATCTATCCACCTGGAACGTGCAGGTGAGTTCCTCATGGGGTGCAGAGTGTTATTCTGGATTCAGAGAGTGGGGAATCCACAAAGGGAATCCCAGGAGCAAACCCCAGAACTCCTCCTCCCCTCCAGCCCCAACTACCGGGTTCAGGAAGGAGGCTTTTCTCAGGGAAAAAGTGGAAAAACATTTTATTTAAACAAACAAAAACACCCAACACCAAGGGAAAAAACCAAACGTATGCCAAGGGTTGTCCACCCATCTGAGTAGGTGTGCAATCTCAGACCGATCTCGATGCTGGGGGACTTCTTGTCCTGACAGCGTCGAGGTGCCTTGATGGTCCAGGCCACTTGGGATCAGCTGTTCCCTAGCATGAGAAGGAAAAGTAAAAGCAAAAGCAGCAGAAAAAGCATAAACAGTGGGAATGCAAGCATGCAAGCTTGGCCGAGGCAGCAGCAGCAGCAGCAAAACCAGCAGCAAACTGGGCGAAGCGGCGGTGGGCGGCACAGCGGCGCAGCGGCAGCGGCACAGCAGCGGCAGCGGTGGAGCGGTACAGCAGCACAATATTACAGCACACAGCGTGGCAGTACAATTTTGGCGATTACAGCAGCGGCAGTGGAGGCAGCACAGCGGCACAGCGGCAACGGCTGGCAGCAGCAGCAGTGAGCAGTACAGCAGCAGCAGCACCACAGCAGCACAGCGGTACAGCAGCAGCAGCACGGCAGCAGCAGTGAGCGGCACAGCAGCACAGCGGCAGCAGTGGTACAGCAGCAGCACAGCAGCAGCAGCAGTGAGCAGCACAGCATTACAGCAGTACAGCAGCACAGCAGCAGCAGTGAGCAGCACAGCAACAGCAGCACAGCAGCAGCAGCAGTGGAAACGGTACAGCAACACAGCAGTACAGCACAGCAGCAATTTACCAGTACAGCAGTACAGCACAGCAGCACAGCAGCAGGGGCGAGATCTTGCCAAGCAGGCCGGCAGCTTGCCCAGCTCTCGTGTCCTGAGGGAGGGACTCTGCCTGGCGGATAAAACAAACCCTCCAGGCCGCGAGCAGCACCCGGGTTTGGGACACAGAGCACTGCAATGTCACCCCAGGGCAATGGTCCTGTTGGAGGCAACCAGCTGCGAGGATACTTTATTGCCTCCAGTTCGAACCAGGGGTGTGATTATTTCCTGCAGCTGCTGGGGCAGGCGCCAGTGCAGCGTCTGCTGCTGTTCTGCCTCCCTCACAACACTTCAGAGGCTGTGCTGAAGCGGATTTGCTGCTGAAGTATCAGAGAGTGTCATCTCGTGGCAAAATCACGGTTCTTGAATTTCCACCAGCCTCACATCCTAAACTCTCCGTGCCTCCTTCAAGTGCTTTCTTTCACTTTCCCTGGAACTGGACTTTCTTTCCAGTATTACAGATATTTGTGAAGGAAGAGTTTCACTTCTCAAAGTCTTTCTCCCCATCTTGGAGATGGTCATTGTGCAAAGCTCCATCAATTTAATGTAAAATCAACAATTGTTCCACTTCAAAGTGTTCCCACAGCCGAGGAAAAACCAACAAAGGCAGGGAGAAAAGGCCTTTCAAACGGGACGCTCAAAGCTGTTGAAAAGAAATTTCAGACAATGATTTACTGAGGGCGGTAGTAACATAAAAATTTCTTCAGGTGCTTTAAATAACTCCAAGGAACACAGGGACAAAGGTGCGGGTGTGGCACAGGGACAGCTGCCACAGGCCTGGCGCTGCTTTGAGGCTGGCCCTGGACATCCCAGGGGTGGCCACGTCTCCCCTGGCACAGCCGGCGCTCCCGGGACCCAGCCACGCGAAAGCTCCCCTGGGATGGCCACAGCTCCCCTGGCACAGCCATGGCTCCCTCCTGGACCCAGCCGCCCAGCTCCCCTGGGATAGCCACAGCTCTCCTGGCAGCCCGCGTCACCTCTCTGGTGACACCAGGCGAGGGCTCCCTGGGGCAGAGGCTGGAGCCAGAGCCTGAAGGAACAAACGGGGTTGCAAAGGCCCTGCCCAGGTTCACCACCGAGGGCCGTGCCAGGCCCGGCTGTGTGCTTTCCTGGGGGTGATCCCAGTCAGGGAGTTTCCCGGGGATCAGCTCGGGCCCCAGCTGGGGGGCTCTCTGCCCACTCCCAGCTCGGGCTCTGCAGCCCCACCCTCAGGTTCTCCCCTCCCATTCTCTCCTGGTTGCATTTTTGGGGCTGGAGCTGCAGGCGTGTCCTTGAGTTTCCTGGGCTGGGAAAGGATTGCTATTATTGTGCCTGAGCTGGGAGAGGAGCAGTGTGACACTTGTGTGTGGAGCTCAGAGCCGCTCACCAAGTGGGGCAGGGCCACAAGGAGGTCGAGGAGAATCTGCAGCATCCCGGCGGGGATGCTAGCTCCGTGCCCTCCCGCGAGGCAGGAACTGCCCCAAGGGCAGCGGGCAGCTGAGCAGGCAATGCGGCAGCAGCACAGAGCAGAGCTGGGGAGCAGGGCTCTCCGAGGGAACTTCACAAAACACCAGCGAGGAGCCCGGGGAGCCACGACCAGTGCTGCTGCCCCCTTCCCACCTCCCGGGCTGGATGTTCCCAATCCCTCCATTTGTGATTTGAAAATCACGTTTCTCCGTTTCATTTCCCAGCGGGACGATTATCTGCTGCGGCTGCAGCGAGAGCGAGGGGCGTGCTCACCACTTTCGGGATTTGCATCTCCACGCTCTCCTCCCGCCCGAGGAGGTGTTTGCAGGAGTCCCCTGGGTCTGCTACAAACTGTTTCAGGTTCAGCAGCTCCCGCGGCATGTCAAAATAAACCCCTGGAAAGGGAAAGAGATGAATCAATTTGGAATCCAGCCTTCAAAGGCAAAAGCTGTTGTAAAGATCTTCCCAGCCTCGATGAAATATTTTAGCATCTGCTCTGACTCATCCGAAACCCTGGCAGAAAATTGGCCAGGGCATCAATTTAACCTTCCAGGAACTGCTGCTTCAGCAGAAAAGCATCTGCTGGGGGAACTTGCCGAGGTACAAGGCAAAGGCTTATTTAGGGAAAAGATGTAAAACAAAACTATTTCTGTAAGAAGGAGCCAATGCAGGGGGT